>CM066034.1:783150720-783382471 GCA_033557465.1 Ichthyophis bannanicus | reverse complement strand
ATGGACTGTTCTGTCAGTATGCTTCACTCCAGTACGAGTACCAGCAAGCAGGGCACGATAACCAACATGCAATACCCCAGGGCCCAGCGGATAAACCCAGGGGGACAGCAACTCACGCGATCGCAACACACACCCTTTAACGCCACCACACCGTACCCCGCACCCCCATCCAGGAAAACACACAGAGTGCGCCTATGGCCCGACTCAGGCCGTGGTCCGTTGTCCTTCTTCAGGGGCGGAGCTCTTATTAGGCAAACCACACCTGTCACAGTGTATTGGAGACATGACCTAATTCAACCACCCAGGAGACGCACCGGAGGCCCTTCACCGTCTCAATGTCAAGTTCAAAAATACACCTTCTTTGCACTATCCGCAATCTCAATTAACCGCAGTCGTGGCATCCGTGGCTAAGGGGGAGGCCTCATCCTGTATACACTATTTCCACTTTCACCACACAGATGTGTTACATACAAGGCTTACTCCGGTGCCGTGGGATGCCACTGCTGGTTAATTATATTTGATGGATAAGGCAATGACCCCATCTGCGTTTGTCTGTATCATGTTGACGAGGCTTTGGAGGGGACGACACACCGGTACGGCATACCTTTGGTTGATCAAGGTCCTGTTCCAACACACTGTGCGGACGGTGTGTTTAACCTGATAAATCACCTGCCCCTGCAAGAGCGGAAAAAAGGAATCCAGGGCCCTAGTGTCGGGCCATAGGGCTCTACCGTACTGTATAATACTGGCTGACGCTGGAGACTAAAGGTGGTTTGATCCTATTGCCTTGGGACACGTTACGGTAATGAGGCTTCTATAAAATGTCTATCAAACTATTATGTCTTGTCTGACATCGAGACGTGTTCCTGGGCTTGTGGTCCCAATGTGGAACTCACCTTTGCATCATGTACCCATACGTCTGAGTTTTATGTTCTTTGGTGCATACCTTTGCACCTCTCGCACATTACATTTCAATCTCCCTTTTGGATAACACCCACATCTTCCAATTATATCTAGGATTCCCTTGCAATTTATCAACAACACACCTCCGCTTGGTTCTGACAACACTCTTAAAAAGTTGTTTTTGTACCATCGTGCAAAATTGATTGCTCACTCGATCTAGGTCCCGCCTTTTGCACGGATTAAAAGTCTCATGAATATGTCATAGAGCAAGCAGACTCCAACCACTGCACTCGCCTGCCTCACTACATGATATTACCTCTCCTCCATTGGGGAAACCCTTGGCCCACCATAGGGCCCTTACCCTCATATGCCTTCTGATGCCACCCCTGCTACCATCGCACCAGTCAGGGCTACCATAGTTCCGCTGCCCCCCCCCCTTTGTTGGCTGACTCTGGAACAATCATGCACCGATGGGCCTCGCCCACAGGCAAGCTAGTTGCATGCATAAGCAGCTTCACTGCTTCACCCACCCTGTCTAGGCAAAATCAGCAAGGTGTGTTACCTATGACGACACTGTGAGCAATATGCATACAATTACCTGGTCATCAACATACGCATTGTGAGACACCTTGCACATGCTCATTAGGCGGTTCTAAGCATGCACTGCATTATTCTGACGGCTACTATGAATTCTCCGTCTGCCACCCTGGGTGGTGTGAAATTGCTCAGACACCGCCAGTTATCTGATTCAGGCAACGCATCGTGTGCAGCTTGTGGACGGGCCACAATAGTCCTGGGCTGTGATATTCTGCTGCTCACACCCCATCCCTCATAGTCATGGAGCAATGCAACCTATCACCTGCCCATGCCATGTGTATCCCCTAAACTCTGCATCCCACATGTTCTGTTTGTTAGCATTTGAAACTCTCCTACAAAATGTGTATCCCGAGGTGTCATTGCAATCACCTGCGCACCCTCCAGCAACACACACAATGTACATATTGTTGCTCTGTGTCCAAGGGAATATTGTACATGTGCTGGACAGTGTTGTGCCTGCTGAGATGGGTATCCCTGTGCCTGTCACACACATCATTTACATTGGGCACGTCTGTGTGTGGCCTAACATACACCTTTGAGGTATGTCCCCATTCAGTTAAAGATGCACCTGACCATACAGTTCGTAACATGCAGGGGAAAAGCATGTGTGACATGTCCCACCCTGTTGTGTATTACTGTCATACCTGGCAGGGGTAGCTCTCATCACGGCCATTTTCTCCACACACAGGCATTCGTCAGGAACTCATAGCTCTGCGGCAATCCTCTGAACGTCTCATCCAGGAGATGGTCCATCTGTGCCAGAGCATATGTGACCGGCCATACCAGAGGATGTGTGTGGCCATGGAGGGCATCGAGGCTGCGCTGGTGAGGATGGCACCACCGCCACCACAGACACCACCACCACCACCACCGCCAACACCACCTCCGCTACCAGGCACCAGAGGATCGGGTGGCGCCAGGGGAAACGGGGACCTCCATTGCCAGGTGCCCATACCTGTGAGACGACGGCGTCGCAAATAGAGCAGACCAAACATGGGTACCCTAGCATACATTAAAGAGTTACACTCCATATGTGTGTCACCTTTATTGCTCAGGTTGTGTGCACATGAATGCTCTGCCCATGGAACAGATGATCTGAGACCAGGGCACGTTGTTGCAGGGGATTGTCACACACTGTCAGGTATTAATGCACACATGCCATTACCTGGCATTCCAGACATGCACATGCTGTGGTCACTGACCCTTGGCTACAACTCACAGGTGTACACATGGGCCCACTTGCATATGTCGGCATGCCCCAGGCGGTTACAGCACCAATTTCCTGCACAGTCACCATTTACATCCCCATCAGCCGTGCACAATGGGGGCATACGTGTGCCCATTGGGTGTGTCCTTGGCAATGCTGACAGGCCTGTCCCGCACCTACATGGCATACATGTGTCTGCGACACACATGTGTGCCATGCATATTTACATTGCTGCTGTCCAACACCAACTGCTGTCCCACCAGACCCATCCCTGTGACATGACTGTGTCTCGGGAACATATGCAGGGCAACATCCTCTGGGCCTACACCTGTCCCATGGACATGCCCACATAGATATCACACATCTCCTCATGTGTTGCTGTTACCGTTATGGTGTCCATGCCAATGTTTGATCCCCAGGAAGGTGGATAGACATATCCCATCCTTGCATACATGGGGTGCGTGTGAGGCAATCACAAGGCCATTGATGCAAAGTACAAAACTAAAACCATTATTTCAACAACATATGTAAATGGGGCCAACATGCCCAACATCAAATGCCAAAAGGGGGGGGGGGAAACACTGCGCAACACAGGGCACATGGGGGCGTCACAGGTGACATTGCTGGTGCCTGTGATGCTGTTCGGCAGGTGGCCATCGGGATGCCAGCTGCAACACATCGGTGGCCACCTGCCGAACAGCCCCGGGTCATGCACTGCAGGGCATGGAACACACATGGATGTCGCGCCGTGTGACATCCAGGGCCACTAAGACATAGTGCATACACCTGCCAGCACACAGACACACATAGCCTGTTGTCTGTGAGCTGGCATGTGCATGAGCTGTGACAGTGGCCCTGGATGCCACAGGAATGCGCTGCCGCCCGAGCTGTGCCCACCCCTGCAGTGGCTGACTGGTGCGCCCATGGGCCCTGTGGTGGGCTGTGTTCCCACCACCCCCCTCCCACCCTCCTCCCCTCCCTGCAGATACTCCCTCCCCCCGCCCCGGCCATCCAGAGGCCCCCCCTCCCACCACCCAGTCAGCACCCCTGCCCACTGTGGCCCTCTCACCTGGACCCCCCCATGTCCCATCCACGCCATCCCCGTCGTTTGGGGTAGGGTGGGTGACATCCTCATCCTCCTCCGCAATGTCATCGTCTGACACCACCACCACCACATCCGTCCCCTCCTCCTCGGATCCCTGCTGGTCGGGCTGCAGGTTCTCCTCCAAGGGCTCATCCTCCCCCCTTGTGCGGCGTGTGCCTGGGCCTGCGGAAGCTGTATGTGGAGGTGTGTGGTTCCTCGTCACTGGCCATCCCCACCTGTGAAGGGTGACAGACATCAGGGCACATCCATGTGTGGCACATAACATATGTACAGATAAGGCAGGCCAGAGGCAGTTGGTCCAATGGCACACTTTAACCTGTGGCATAGCCCTCCCAATACTCACCATCGTGGTGGTGCTCTCCCTCTCTGCTGAGCTGTTCCAAATACCGCATGTGGAACTGTCGTAGTTCACGAGCCTTCTTCCTCAGTCCTCCACCTGTGGACATGCAAATGTTGTCTTCTGTCAGCACCTGCCACCTGTCAACTGTGTCTGTCACGCAGACGCCTATGTCCTGGGTGGGGCCATATCTTGCTGCTCCCCACCTCCTCCTGCTACCTGTGGCATATCCATCATGGTAACGCACCACCAGCAGTCTAGTCCCACACATATGTGGGAATAGGTTTGCACATAGGTGTCACTGCAGTATCAACAGAGCCTAGCTGGCATCCACCATGCATTGACAGATAGGGCAGCAATCAGCAGCATTACTGTGTGGCTGCAGTCTGCCCACACCCATCTCACCACCACCACACAACACAACAGTGGGATGGTGGGAGGAGACAGTGAGAGACAGAGGGTGTGTGTGAGGGGGGAGATGTGGGGCGTGACACAGACACTGAGGGTGAGGGTGGGCGACAGAACACCCAGGGGACATGGTGTTGCTTGCGGGAACATATCCCTGCTGCTTATTGACAGCAGCTGTCCAAGGTGTGTGTGTCTGATGCCCCCAGATGCAGGTGATGCAACGTCACCATTGCTGTGGACCCACTCGGACACCATTGCCAGTGTATGCACCCCATAGTGGGTGTCCCCTGTGGGGCAGCACACCTACAAGGTAGGCATCTGTGTTCTCCCCTATGGGTGTTGCTTCAGGGAAGGGTATGCGTGTGATATGTGATTCACAGCATCCTTAGCACACATGGCATCCCTCTGTGGGCCTGACGTTGAGTGTCATTGGCCCGTGCTGGGCCCCTGCAGCCCACATGTGGTGCCTCGTAGGATGCCCTACACACAGACAAAATGGCAGGGGGCACGGGAGGCTTCCATGTGCCCCCCATGCTGGTGCATATCTCTGTAACAGAGGGTGGTTATTTGCAGTGCCCATGTTCACATTTGCACACTGCCAAGGGGAGCAAGGCTGCAGCTGATGGGTTGTTGTCAGTCTGCAACCTTGTCCTGATCATGTGAACATGAGCAAATGGGTGATGCTGTGGGGGGACTCACATGATATCCATGAGACAGCACACACCCTGGCATGCACCCGGTGTGTGGGAGGGGGATCGACTGAACCTCTGTCGTGAGTTGTGACCAGTTGGACCGCACGTCTAGGTGTGCTTAGACACATGTCCCCCCTGGCACGCCCATATGCAGCTCACCAGCCATGCACCCTGTGCATACTGTGTGTGTTGTGTCGGGGCCCAGGGTGTGTGATGTGTGTTGAGATGGGCTCACCGTGCTAGCAGATACAATGGGGACGTACAGGCTGTTTGGTGGCTGGCCAGATGTCTGTGGCCATCCTTGTGATGGGGGGGGTATATAGCGAGGCCTGTGGGGATATGGGTAGGCGTTGCCCTGTTGTGTCATATGTATATCCCTCAGGGGTATAGTCCTGCCCAGTTGTGTGCACACACAGATGTGTCTGTGCCCTCCTGTAGTCTCAGTTATGCACATGTAGGGTCTGTGTAAACACACAACCCAGCTGTGGAGGTGCCCCCACCTGTGCCCCTGCATAGCTCGGTTACCCATGTTCCATAGGGGCTGCTGGGGTCACATCAGGGACATTTCCCTCCATTGTGTTGCGAGGGGTGGGGTTTGGGGGGGTTCGGACTGTGCCACCTACTATGGTGTGCAGGGTCCAGGCCTCCTATGATTTCTCACATCCCACATACATGCAGGGACATGGATCGCATGAGATGTTCCACATATGTTTCCGTGTTTGGCTGTGGGGGGGGGATTACATCACAGGGTACTTTAAGGTCCTGTGGATTGCTGTCGATGCTGGACCAGCTACGGCTGCCTGTCTCCCAGATGTGGTGTTATGTGTGATGTTGACAGTTCAGTCAGCTTGCAGTGTTGGTTGTCCCTGATGGGCATATGACAGATAGCATCCCTTTGTGGTGCACAGTGCGTAGTCCTTGCCGTGCATCCGCTTGCAGTATCGTAGTCATAGACCTAATGGCCAGTGTGGGCCTGTCAGCATCCACCTTGTGGATCTCTGCTGGCACCTTTCCCTGCCAGTTGGGCAAGGGTTCAGGTGGGTGTCTCACACCATACCGTGTGACAGCCTGGTCCATGTAGGTTGCTGTTGCGCACATGTGACCATGACACAATGGCGGGTTCAGACACTCAGCCTATGCACCCACACCGGTCCAATGCTACCCTGTTAACATCATTTGCTCTCGCAATGAGCATACCTGTCAGGCGACACCTCATCCCACCCCATGTCAGGTGGGAGGGGAACAGCTCGCTGTTGGAGATATTCTGAAACACTCCATCCACCTCATCCCCAGAGGACAGGGGTATTTGACACCCTCCTGGGTTACAGACAAACTGCATGGCACACACGGCAACGGTGGCATCAGTGTTCCAACGCCACTCCCAGAGTATGTGACGCCATGTCATCCGTGAGATTGTGCTCACAGCATAGGTGCCGCCAACAGAATGGGGTGCTCAGGGGCCTTTCCATTTGGGGACACAGGCAACGTCCAACACAGCAACGTTATCATCTATCTATTCGGCATGTGGGGGATGTTAGGAGGTGTCTCTCATCCCATTCAGGAGGGTGTCGTGTCATATAGTATGTCCAGGCAGGGTGCCATACACCCTTGGCATCTGTGGATATTGCTGTTTCTCAGACTCATGTGTCCTGTGCTTTACCTCAGTTGTGGCAAAAACTGTGTGGAGCCTGGCCACAGGTAATGGAAGCCCCTGTGGGGTCTGATCCTGGGGCGCGACGGTGTCCATCTTGGGACATGCACGCACCCCCTTGCAATTTCCATTAATGTACACGTAGGTATCACATTCACTAGGCACCTCACAGGGTTGTACGTATATTGTCCATGTGGGTTGTTGCAGAGTGCGGTTCTGATTCACTGGTGCAGAGTCCCAGAGGTGATCAGTTACAAATGAGTCCCACACGCTACACATCTGCACTGCTGGGCCATATGCCCCTGCTGTGCCCCTGAGCTTTGTGGGTGGCAATCACACGATGAGTGTGGTGTAGGGTGGTGTCAGGTGCCCTGTGGGGCCAGACATAGTTGAAGGACAGTGTGTTTTTGACAGCATACTGTGTGTTAGTGACAAATGCTATGGCTGTGTAGTTTTGATGGCTACAGCCCATACACCATTGCACGGCACTAGGGGCTCAGATGCATGTGCTGACTCCATACCTTGCTGTGGTCATTGACATGCCGTTTGGGCCTGATGATACCACCAGGGCTGTTTGGGCAGAGTGCATTCATCAGTGCCACTGCTGGTGCATCCCGATTTTGTATGGTTTGTGGCCCCTTTGTGACCATGCCACAGTATGTTGGTGTGGATATAATCCACAGGACACATTGTGCTCCACAGGTGACATGGCTACCACCACACACAGGTTGGGGGGGGGGCGGGGGGCTCTTGGCATGGCTGCCGGGTTCAGCCCAGCACCCCTGGATGCCATCTCACTGGCCAGTCATGGTGACATGGCACATGTGTATCCTTTGTCCAAAACCAAAGACCTACCTCTCAGTAACTCACCTAAATACAAAGCGACTTTCAGTAAATTCTTCCAATTTTACAAATTTTGCAAAGTAATCAACAATATCATTAGGTTACACCCGGACCTCAGGATTTAGACACCCTCCATCTGGCGAATTACATCACCATAGGGAAATGGTGGACACTTACATCATAGGTCCTTAACCTTCACACCTTTAAAGTATTACATCAACAGAAATCTTTTCCACGTAATAAATTACTAAACTTATCCTATTCCCTAACTACACATAAGGATTCACAAACTCATTCACCATTCATTAATCACAACCACATAATTAAATATATAACCATCCATACAACATAAACACGAACTCTCAACTATAAAAGTATCCGATATAATGCTGTGTCCACTCCAAAGCAGAAATTCAATAAAAAGCTTCTAACATCTTCAAAAGCACTAGGCTTGATAATAAAATATCTGATTTCAGTATCCACATGAACGCTGGAAAGGAAAATCAAGCACAAATTTAGATTGATAAGCAAAAAATCTTAATATGCAGAAAGCAATCAATTACTTATCTGCTAAGGAGCAAAACGCAGGCGTCTTTTCACGGCACTGAAAAAACAGCTGACTGTCCCAAAGACCACTCGCCGCCACTGTACACTATTTGTTCGACGAAAGCTTCCGTTTCGCCACAGGCTTCGTCAGGAACTAAGTTAAACGGAATTCACCATTAACTAATATTTCATTTTTAGACACATATAGCGTCTCTACAAGCTACGGCTCATCGGCGTCTGATGTCAGCGGTCTGGTTTTGGACAATAGTTATTCCTCTCAGACGGTTTGTGGTTGTTTGTATTTGTGACATGTGTATCCTTGCCATTCAGCACACTAGGCATGTCTGACAGTGGACCAGCGAGTGATTGGCACTCTTGCGTCCTGTCCTCTGGCACATGGTGTGTCGTCTATGTTTTTGGTGTGTTTTGTGCCTATGCATTCATAGTGGTGGGTCGTGATAGGGCATTCTCACGTTTCCCATGTATTGTGTTTGGTTGATGTCAACACAGCTACTAGTGATGGGGGTTCACATACAACAGTTTTACTGGTAGTGTGACCTCGGCAGGCACACACACAGGTGTGGCTCTGACATGGAGGTGTTCTGCACCTACAATAACACAGAGATGGGGGTTTAGCTTCAACAGCTGAACTGTGGGGCAGCATTTGTGGGGTGCATCATGGAGGACCACAGGAACTGTGATACCCCCATACGCTTCTCTACTGGCTGGTTGGGAGCAATGACATGCTGGCTTACACAGGGCATCAGGGAACACAATGGTTCAACCCATTCTTGTTTTTCACAGGTGATGATCTGTTCCCAGTGCCACATACATGCCTAACTGTGGGTGTGGCCATTTGTGCTTTGACACCTATGTGCATTGTATGTGTCTCCCTTGACGCACGTGACCCATTCCCTGTGGCACCCTTGACAGACATGGCAGTGCCATGCCACATTTGTTAGGGTGATGATGATGTTCCTGATGAGCCCTATAACCCTGTAGGTGGTACTGTGGATACATGTGTGGTCATATTACCTACACATGTCATGCAATACAAACACACTGGCAACATGATAATCCAGCACACATGGGCTAATGGAGAAACAAATGTGACATTGGGTGGGTTGCCCTATCCACCTTGGCAGTGGATAGGTCCATTACACGTGTATGTCTACCAGGCCATGGTCGACAGTGTTTGACCCACTACAAGAGCTGTGTGTCCTGTATTTTCTTTGGGATACTGCTAGATATAGCAGACCTACTTCAAGGGTGACACAGAGCCCACTTTGAATGGACTCCCTGGACTCCTGGGGGTAGGGGGATGCTTAACACTACATTAGTACACACAGCCATATCTCCAGGGTGACACAGAGCCCACTTTGAATGGACTCCCTGGACCCCTGGGGGTAGGGGGATGCTTAACACTACATTAGGCCACACAGCCATATCTCCAGGGTGACACAGAGCCCACTTTGAACGGGCTCCCTGGACTCCTGGAGGTAGGGGGATGATTCCAACTACATTAGGCCACACAGCCATATCTCCAGGGTGACACGGAGCCCACTTTGAATGGACTCCCTGGACCCCTGGGGGTAGGGGGATGCTTAACACTACATTAGGCCACACAGCCATATCTCCAGGGTGACAAGGAGCCCACTTTGAATGGACTCCCTGGACCCCTGGAGGTAGGGGGATGATTCCAACTACATTAGGCCACACAGCCATATCTCCAGGGGGACAAGGAGCCCACTTTGAATGGACTCCCTGGACCCCTGGAGGTAGGGGGATGATTCCAACTACATTAGGCCACACAGCCATATCTCCAGGGGGACAAGGAGCCCACTTTGAATGGGCTCCCTGGACTCCTGGAGGTAGGGGGATGCTTAACACTACATTAGGCCACACAGCCATATCTCCAGGGTGACAAGGAGCCCACTTTGAATGGACTCCCTGGACCCCTGGAGGTAGGGGGATGCTTAACACTACATTAGGTCACACAGCCATATCTCCAGGGTGACACAGAGCCCACTTTGAACGGGCTCCCTGGACTCCTGGAGTTATGGGGATGATTCCAACTACATTAGGCAACACAACAATATCCCCAGGGTGACAGTGAAAACAATTGGGTTGGTCTCTCTGGACTCCTGGAGGTAGGGGGATGCTTAACACTACATTAGGCCACACAGCCATATCTCCAGGGTGACAAGGAGCCCACTTTGAATGGACTCCCTGGACCCCTGGGGGTAGGGGGATGCTTAACACTACATTAGGCCACACAGCCATATCTCCAGGGTGACAAGGAGCCCACTTTGAATGGACTCCCTGGACCCCTGGAGGTAGGGGGATGCTTAACACTACATTAGGCCACACAGCCATATCTCCAGGGTGACACAGAGCCCACTTTGAACGGGCTCCCTGGACTCCTGGAGGTATGGGATGATTCCAACTACATTAGGCAACACAACAATATCCCCAGGGTGACAGTGAAAACCAATTGGGTGGTCTCTCTGGACTCCTGGAGGTAGGGGGATGCTTAACACTACATTAGGCCACACAGCCATATCTCCAGGGTGACACAGAGCCCACTTTGAATGGGCTCCCTGGACCCCTGGGGGTAGGGGGATGCTTAACACTACATTAGGCCACACAGCCATATCTCCAGGGTGACACAGAGCCCACTTTGAATGGGCTCCCTGGACCCCTGGGGGTAGGGGGATGCTTAACACTACATTAGGCCACACAGCCATATCTCCAGGGGGACAAGGAGCCCACTTTGAATGGACTCCCTGGACTCCTGGAGGTATGTGGATAATTCCAAGTACATTAGGCAACACAACAATATCCCCAGGGTGACAGTGATAACAATTGGGATGGTCTCTCTGGACTCCTGGAGGTAGGGGGATGCTTAACACTACATTAGGCCACACAGCCATATCTCCAGGGTGACACAGAGCCCACTTTGAATGGGCTCCCTGGACTCCTGGGGGTAGGGGGATGCTTAACACTACATTAGGCCACACACCCATATCCCCAGGTTGACTGGGTCCCACTTTGGGGGTCTCTCTGGACCCATGGGGATAGGGGGGTTGTATTTTAGAATAGTTTAACACCACCCCAGGGCACATGTGTGGCTGAGGGCCCATGTGCTCAACGTTGCACAACCCATGGTGGTCGCCCCTATGTGTTACCCTGCAGATGCAGATACCGCCATCACCACAAGATGTTTCCTGTGGCTATTTAGCCAGATGCATGGCCTAGCTGTGTTGCTGTGTGCTGCGCAACATCAACACCACCAGCTGTCATAAGGCCAGGGGGGCATCATGCCCTCTGTGGACACATCCGTCACCACCTGGCTAAATGGCCAACCACCCAGATGTGATACACAGTGCATATGGAATGTGTTTCACCTGCTACACTTGACCTCTCTAGACTAATAACACACAACAGCATGGACATCTGTCATCAACCCTGTCTGTGTATATGTTTGTTGTGCCGTGTGTCCATTCACTTACGTCACGTTGGTGGTCTGCCTGACGATTGAATCGCCTGGTCAGCCTCTCCCATGCCCTCTGGACCTTTGCCATGTTTTTGCTCCTGGAGGGCCCTGGGAAGAGCCTCTTCTGTTTCCTGGCAATCAGGGTGGACAGGAGGCACAGCTCTCGTTGGCTGAACGCCAGTTTCCTTATTCGGGACGCCATTTTGTTTCAGGGTGTGTACACGCGCGACCGCTAACGACGCAACTTCCGCATTTGCGCATAGCGGTTCGCGCTGGTGCACGGCGCATGGCTGCGCGAATAATCGAGGCGCGCACGTGCGATCAGTATTGCTGTGTGGCAAGATGTTGCGGTTATTACCGGTACGCAGTATTCATAATAAATAGTTTATAATTTTAATAACAATATGTGTCATGTTCTCAGCATACTCACATAACTACGAGGTGCCTCTCCTGTCCATTTAAATATGCGATAAATATTATGTATTACACTTGTTCACACACTCTGGTCCTAAACCTATGGACACATATCCACTGATTTCTGGGCCATTGTCAGATGAGGTGTGCTATGTGTGTCACATAGCAGGTAGTGCTCTGACACTGATAGCAATGGGTGCAGCCAGAACATCAGCACCAGGTGTCAATCAGACTGGTGATATGGGGTTCTGTATGTTGGTGGACCATGTTCTGTGGTGTATCAGCTTGTACAGACACCAATGCTGTATTGTTTGCTGTAGGGGTCTTTATGAGATTCATATATGAGCATTGCACACACACATTATGTTGCGTGTTGGACATTATGAGGTGATGTGGTCAGCATGTCAGCACACTGCACAATAACCTTTGGTATGTGTGCCGGCATACAGTCCTGGTGGCTGAGATCTTGCACAATGTTTGCTACATGGACTGCTTAACCAGGCGTCATGGGTTACATCCTCCAGTTGGGCTCTAGTGTGCCAGTCTCAGTAAGCTCACATTATCATACTTTGTTACACCATTGGCCATGGTGCTTTCCATGTACATCTATGCTTTTGCCAGCATATATTTTCTGACATTGCAACATTATTACCTGCCACAGACCCCTTTCAGGATTACAGAGGTGATGCTAGTGGCAAGACCCTCACACTGCTGCCTACATCATGTGTGGTACACCATTCTCAAAAATGGATCACCGCACCCCTAGTAACCACAGCACACAGTCTGCAGGATTGCCTCTTTAGCCAGCCAGGCATCTGTTCTTATCAATCTAGCTGTGGCCCACACCTGACCTTGCTGCATGTGGAGCCAGGGGTTCCGTGATTCCATACACAGTGGGGTGTTTGGTGAGTGCAGCCATTGACAGGTCCCTGAGTGTGAACTAGTGGTGGATGTTCGGAGATCCTCACAGTGCTGTCAGCATCAGGTGCTCCCCACGCCACCATATAGTGTGGACCTGGCTTAATGCACTGTCATGGTGTTGGGGTTGCCAGTAATACATGATATTACACACATTCCATGCGTGACAGCCCCCATGAACCTTGGAAATGATTGTTTAAATGTTACAATGGCTTGTTCTATGTATGTTAATTTCCTGCAATGTAACCAGCACTGCTGCTGACTGGTGGATTATATGGGACAATGTGAGGATCAAAAAAACATTGCTTGTACAAACACACCTCGGATTTGAACCACCAACCTTTTGATTCTGAGGTATTGCAGGCACCAGTGGACTACAGCTCTGTAGCTGTGATGAGAGGTATGGCTGCCTGCAATATGACCTCTGCAGACTTTGTGCTGCAGTAAACAGGGTGGTGTCAATCCACTCACACCCATGATGCACTGCATATGCACAGCAGCGGTCTCATGATGGCCGGACGGGAGGGTTTACAACCCCACAGCACCTAGGCCTAGTGTTGGGCACTAACCTTCAGTGTTGCAGCTACAGAGTGGGTGCACACCATCACAGTGTGTGTGGTGTGTGCTCACCCTGAGGGTGATGTGAGACACACAGCACCTATCCTGTCTGAGCTGGCCTATACATCATGACAGCTTGTCTGTCGATGTCTGATAGGTTGGCACATCAGACACACCTACACTCCACCTTGCAGCATCTGTGCCTCCCAGAGCCTTCTGGGCTGCAATGCTCCCCAAAGGGTGCATATCCTGTGTGGGTGCCCTGCCTTTCATGATATATGTGCAGGGTGTGTGTGGGAAATGGAGATTTCTATACACATAGGCAGAGTGTGTCTGACCACCAAACCTTCCGTGTGGAACACAGTTTCCCCAAAATGATGATATGTACATTCTATATACCATCTAGGGTGCTAGCAGCTGCCAGCAACAGCAGATGCAGTCCAGCTGTGTTAAGGACGACCTGCAGGTCACTCTGTGCAATCTGGGACAAATCCATATTTCAGGATCAGGCAGACAAACAGTGGGGCTAGGGACCCCCTACTCACCCATCACCATCTGACATTCTCCAGCAAAAGGCACAGTGTGTGCCCAGCTAATGACCCTGCAAGATGTTGCTGCCAGACACATGTGAAATGCAGACAGGCCACTAGCCAGTCCAAAGTGCATGCTCTCAGGTAAACTCTGTGCACCCTTAACTGGGATGTGAGCACACCCACCACACAGTTGATTCAGTGATTGGGCACCATATACACAGAAACCATACACATCACATGGGTGAACTACTCTGTTGTGACCTAGCCATCCCATGGTCACTGATCATTCAAGGTGAGAGTGACCTCCACACAGGGCATGCTATGGACAACATGTCTGTGGAGGTGATGGCAAGGCACAACATGGTCCTGGCATGCACATTTGCCCTGTGTAGCTGCATCCTGCTCCTGCCGCCCTGTCTGTTCTGTACCCACAGTACTTTGCTCCTCATTATGCACATTGTCAGGCCAATACTGCCAACAGTGCTATCATTGTGGGCTGTGGGGGTTGTTCACAGCCAACACACACTGGATAGACAGACACACACTCCCCACACCTAGGACAGCATGTAGCTGATGCAGTGTTATTTGGGAGCCCTGACCAACGCAACACTAATGGGCGAGGTGCAGGCATGGCAACATTGGGGTGTACATTTAGAGATCTTTTCCAGGGTGCAAGTCTCTGGGGCAGACATGACCTGACATGCATTGCACATACATCAGAGACGTTTGTATGTTACAGATGGATGATGTGGTTGTGCTTAGCATAGGCGTTTCTATCAGTCACTGCTCATCACAGGCTTTCAATATGTGTGTGACATCTCCACATCTGTATTGTGTGATTGATCATGTATGCACATGCTAGTTTTTAGAGGGGCACACACTAGGCCCAACATCCTGCCACTGCATTTGTCTTAAGATAGTGGGGCCTGCAGGTGGATGTGTTTCTGCCTCTGTTGGCCAGTGTTCTATGGCAGATGTTTACAACTCCAGTCAATGTTGTGCAGACACAGGTTGGTTTTTCATGTTGTCCGTGATGATTATGGCTCTGATACAGCTGCATACCATGGTGGTGTTTACGTGACTTGCAGCACACCCATATTTGTTGGATACATCAGCAGAGCTGAGTGATTTGTGACCCTCCATGGCTGCATTTGGGATACTCTGCTCTGGGTGATGCCCTTGTTCATGGTGTGTGGGTGCCTGGGATGTAAAAAAAAAAGGCAGGTTTACCTATCCTATGCCTGTGTCATCAGCCTTAATGGATTGTGCTCAGTATCCCTGTTTATTTCTATGGAAAATATGTGTTCAGGATTGGGAATAGCCCCAGCTGAGCTTTGAGCCTGTGACCTTCTGGTTTATGTTTACACTGTCTGAGTGCACTGCACCACTGTGTAGCCACAGATTGGTTGAGTTCCCTGGGACATTCATGACTGTCCATCCAACAGGGCCTGTCTGTTGCAGTGTACAGTGCCATCCTGCACATGGCTAGCCAACTGCATGCTGTGGCTAGCAAACACTGGCCCCACCACCACTTGTACCCGTCTGACACCATGCTGACATGTCCCTATCTTTTAAAACATGTGAACATATAGAGTTGTGCCACGCCAGAACTGCACTTGGGCGACTCGGCTGTCACTTATGCCCATTGTAATGGGGCGGGGGGGAGGGTAAATTATGGGGTGTTGAGACACGCTTATGTTCTCTGCAATAAAGGGGTGTCCTCACTATCTGTGTTTGATGGTGGTTAAAATATGTGTTCAGGATTGGGAATAGCCACAGCTGAGCTTTGAACCTGTGACCTTCTGGTTTTGCATACACTGTCTGAGTGCACTGCACCACCGTGTAGCCACAGATTGGCTGAGTTCCCTGGGACATTCATGACTGTCCATCCAACAGGGCCTGTCTGTTGCAGTGGACAGTGCCATCCTGCACATGGCTAGCCAACTGTATGCTGTGGCTAGCAAACACTGGCCCCACCACCACTTGTACCCTTCTGACACCATGCTGGCATGTCCCTATCTTTTCAAACATGTGAACTTATGGAGTTGTGCCATTCCAGGACTGCATTTGTGCAAATCAGCTGTCAGATATGACCATTGTAATGGGGTATGTGTATATTATAAATGGGGTGTGTACATGGGGTGTGTACTGGGGTGTGTGTCAATTATAACTGTGGTGTGTAAATGGGGGGTGGGGTGGGGTAAATTATGGGGTTTGGGGACACGCTTATGTTCTCTGCAATAAAGGGGTGTCCTCACTATCTGTGTCTGATGGAGGATAAAATATGTGGACTGGGTTGACAGGGGCACCAGCTGAGCTTTGCACCTGTGACCTTCTGCTCTTGCATACACTGTCTGTGTGCACTGCACCACCATGTTGCCACGGATTGGTTGTGTTCCCTGGGAGGTCCATGACTGTACATCCATCAGGGCCTGTCTGTTGCAGTGGACGGGACCAGCCTGCACATGGCTTGACCACTGTCTTCTGTGGCTAGCAGGCACTTCCCCCTCCACCATCTGTATTGTTTCGCCACCATGCTGGCATGTCCTTATCTTGGCAAAGGCATATGGCAAGATTGAGTTGAGATACTCCAGGGCTGCATTTGGGTGAATCGGCTGTGGGTGATGCCCATTGTTCTGGTGTGTGTGCGGTGCAGAGTAAAATATAGGTGTTTGCTACATGCTTATGTTCTCTGTAATAAAGGGGTGTCTTTACTATCTCTGCTTGGTGGTGGGTAAAATATTCTGACTGGGCTGGCATGAGCCCCAGATGGGATTTGAACCTGTGTCCCTCTGGGCTTTGCATTCATGGCTCTGTCCACTGCACCACACTGTTGCCACAGAGATTGTGCAGTACCTGGAGATGGTAAACCTGGCAGGATGGGGTCCCAAACCCTGCTCTGCACATTTTTACTGTGGGCTGCTTCACCCTGTCTGGTGACAGACGTGAAAATAAACCCCAGACATGACCATGGAAAAGGGGGATAATATATGACCAAGATGGGCAACAGTGATATTGATGGCCAAACATGGGGGACACTCCCAGGAAAGCTCCATAAGGGGGAAATGCTTTTTAGAGGTGTCTCCGCTCCATACACATTTCCACGATGCATTTTTTTTTTGTGACTTTCCTGCGTGTGGTTTTTCATTTGGCCCATTACTGGACCTGTTCCTGAGCTGAGCTACTATTAGTCATTTTTTCCTGTGGTCATTTTATACTTCTAATTGCATTTTTGTGCTGTGCACGGGTCTCACACTGCTCACGTTTTGCAGGTTTCCCCCGTTTTGCTGTACATTGCTGACGTAAATGGTTTCTCTTCCCTTTAAATGCCCTCTACCGCGAGTGTTTCACTCGCGCTATTTTTCCATTGTAAATTCGGGCCCGATAATGTGCGGGGAGCCTCTCCCCTCCCACTCTCCACCCATTGACCCCATCTCTCCGCCCCTCGGGGGCCTTCCTCCGCCCTCCGTTAGACTTTCCACGCCTCTCTCGGACATTTGCGGGCACGTACTTGTGCGGGGCCCGTTAGTGTGTCCCGCACATGCGCGGGGGTTCATCGCACGTGTGCGGCCCGTTTAACAGCGTTTGTGTGCCGCGTTTCCGTGCGCTATTGTGCGGCGTGCACATTGCCGGTGTTTAATAAACATCCCCCTAAGTCTGCCTTCTGGCTACCTTAAGGCATTGAAAATGGCTCAGAATTTTGTCACTAGGCTGCTCGCTGGCTGTCAGTCCAGGGATCATATTAAGCCAGTCCTGATATCCCTGCATTGGCTGCCAGTGGAACAACAGGTTACATTTAAGATCGGCTTGTTGATTCTTAAAGTACTGTATAAGTCTTCAGCAGCCACCAGCTATTTGAAGTTTATAATTAAATACTGCCCTCTAAGCTCCTCCCAGGCAAATTTATTGGAGATCCCTTTGTTGTGAGTAGCCGGGCTGGCAGTTACTTGGGCGACTGCTTTTTTCTATGCAGGTCCGTGCAAGTGGAATTCTCTCAGAGCGTCACTGTGGAAGGAATGAAACTTGCTCCAGTTTAGTAGAAAATTTAAAGCTTTCTTGTTTGAGGGTGCTTTTTATAATGTAACTTGATCTTTTGTTTTATTGCTGGGATTTTGATATTTCTCATGTTCTGTTGTTGTTTTTATGTCAGTTTTTTAAATAGTATTATTTGTATTTATTATGAATGTTATACATGCTACGCAGAATGGATTATAACTTGTTACCAATAAATACATAGAAATAAAATTCTGAGCTTTCTCAAGGTTTCTCTGACACCTTTGTGCCTCTTTAGGAAATATCTTCTGCGGGTCCTGGGTGTTCAAAAGGTGACATTGCCTATTGTGAGCAAGATTTGTCCTTTCTTTTGCAAGGAAGGACTCACAGTGAATTGGTGTTCCAATAGAAAATTTATCAATGGACAGTTTGGTGTTATCCAGGCTCTTGGAGGATTCTATGGGGTAGAGAGAACATAAGAACATAAGATATGCCATACTGGGTCAGATCAAGGTGCATCAAGCCCAGTATCCTGTTTCCAAGAGTGGCCAATCTAGGTCATAAGTACCTAGCAGACTCCCCAAAAGACATAGGTTCCTCATTGCTTGTTTTGGATCAAGCAGTGATATCCTGGGTTCCTTTTAATAATGGTTTATGGACCTTTCCTCCAGGAACTTGTCCAAACCTTTTTTAAACCCAGCTACACTAGCAGCTTTTACTACATCCTCCAGTATCAAATTCCAGAGTCTGATTACATGTTGAGTGAAAAAAGATTTTCTTTTATTAGTCTTAAATAGGTTACCCTGTAGCTTCATTGCATGTCCCCTAGTCTTTTTATATTCTGACGACGTAAAGAATCGATCTACAAACAATCTAGGGGAGAACCGTGCATTGGGAGGAGGGATATAGAAGTAACATCAAATGTTTATGAGGCAGAAAGTGTGGATTTTCCTGGAGTAGCGTAAATCTACACAAAACTAGTTAATAAAAAGTTTATTGCTATGGGCTAGGAGGCTCTATTGGTGCTACTTTTCCGTTCTCGGATACTATGGTTAGCCAAGTCTGTCAAGAAACTGATTAACAAAATGTTAATCGCAATGAAAATCGGGGGAAAAAATACATGTACAGCATTTAAAGTGGTGTTTAGTTAATTCTAAAGAATAATTCTTCCATGTTAATGCTCATTTTATGCAGTTCCTTAAGCAAATATTTATAGACGATCTTCATAAAAACAAACATGTCTCCTGTTGCATATATTTATAATAAGCTTCATTGAATAAGTCAACTAAAATTACTTAACAAACTTGTTTTATATTAATTCAGAACAAACATTCTAGCAGTTGTCCTTACCTGACTTGGTAACAAACTCTCACTTCAACTTTTCTTCTTTGCCTTTAAGAGATCCCATAGTTGTGTTTATAGATTTGCAACACAACAAAAAAGTATATTTGTTTTCTATGTAGACCCTACCAAAAGAGAGCAGACAGAAAAACTCATAAACCAATGCAAATATCTTGATTCTCAATGGCCATTGGTGACTTGCCACTGTGGATGAGGTTTTTCATTTGCCACTATGTTACTGAAGTCTCAAGTTCAGAAACATTTTGGGTCAAAAAGTAGCCCTTTGGATGGAAAGTAGCCTTGATTGCATTTCATTGAACAGTTTCCAAATACATAAAGAACAAACAACCTTTTGGAAAAATGCTATACTTTATATGTAGTGCATTTCCCCTTGACATTAAGCTCATTCTTCTTTGTAGTCTTAGTCAATTTATTTTTTGGAGACCTGTGCAGCTCAAGAGGTGTACTATGAGTAATTGCAAGAAAAAAAACAGTGAAAGTAACAAAACGCTTCCCAGCATGGGACCAGGTAGATGCACGAAGACCTTCAAGGAGGTCAAGGCAGCAGCTAGGACAGAAGGCAAAGGAAAGGTCCGCCGGCAGAGCAGACCCACAAGGAATACTCAGTTCATTATGCACTTATGGGTTAGAGGCAGAGCAACAGAGAATGATTTTGGGTTTTCTCTTTGTTAAATTTTTACATTTCTTTTCTCCCTGTAAATTTTCTTTCTTTCAAGATATTGCTGTTTGAGGTGTAAGTTTGAAAATTTCATTTAAGAAAGAGAGAACAAAGAAAAGAAAAGCTCTTTAAATCAAAATTTGGAAAGTTAACAAGTATAATCTGAAATGTAAATTAGTAAATAACCTTCCTTTCTTCCTCCATTACAACTGTTCTAAAAACTGGATAAAACGTAGGGGTGTATTTACTAAACCGTCTTAATGTTACCGGCGTTAGTTGCAGTCTTACTGTGACGAATGCCATTTAAGGTAGTGGGCGTTCTGGTCTTAAGGTAGCATTTCAGGTTATCACGCGATAAAGTCCATTATCGTGCAATAGAGGAAGCCGTGGCATGTTAACGCGCATTAGCCTTAATTAGGCACGCTGACCTACAAGCACAGCAACAGAGGTGTAGCACAATGGTTGATACATTGACTGCTGATCCCATGTTCATGAGTTTGATCCCCAGTGGGCTCAGTTAAAAGACTGTCTGAGGCAATCCCTTTTCCTGCCTGTAACAGTCAGACACATCCCAACAATTTGCACTGCCAGACAAAAAAGCCTCACCCCAGTGCCGCAACCTAATGCACCTTTTAGGGCGCACCATAAGGCACATCATAAAGCACCACGTCATCCAAGGCAGCTCATAATGTGCCCCAGAAGGAGGCAGGCAAGGTTGGCACCCCCAAAGGCAGCATATAAGGTGCCCCATAAGCTGGCCAAACCTAAGGTGCCGCAAAAGATGCCCCAGGGATGCCAAGGTGACACAGGAGATGGTGCCCAGGGGCACAAAGGTGCCCCAAAGTCACAAGCATGAAATGTATGGCTCAAACACAGATGTAACCATAACACTGCACAGAGCACCAAGGAAAGGCAATGAACAAGTGATGGAAGAAAGTAGATGATGGAGCTCATGGACCAGCCAAATCTGCGTGCAGCCCATGTGGCAGCAGGTAAAGTGGACAAACATATCGGGGGCAGCTGTACCGATGTACAGTGTGATGGTAATGTACAGTGCAACAATGACATTGTGTGGCAGAGGATGGGGATACGTGTCCACCGGAGGAGGTAGAGGTGGCAGGATAAGCGCAATGACAAGAGGACAGAGGAGAGCAGTGCCATGCAGAGCAGACACAGGAGAGGCAAGCATGAAGAGCCACAATGGAGAAAAGTGTGCCAGTGCAGGACATGGGGTAGCAGCCTGCACATTAGGGCAGGATGCCACACAGCTGGCACACACACATAGACGGACAGAAGGATGGATGGCAACAGTGAAGAGGGTGTAATGTGGGGGCAGCACAGATCTGCACATATATGACTGTTACACAAATGAAAAGTAGTTGTGTAGGACAGCCATAAAAAAAAGGGGAACAGAGAGGAACCAAACCCATGATGTCTGCTACTGAAGTCATTGCATTAACCATTGTGCTACATCACTATGGGAGCTATTACACTAATGGCTGGCTACAGAAAGAGTACACGTCACCATAAAACTGTCTGCTGTGGCTACCAGGATAGGATAGAACCAACAGTATCCATAATACAATTCACATGCAGAACAGCAGTCTACATCTGCTCACCAGATGGGGTATGCACCTCTACAGCTCGTCAGCTTGGTAGGGGGGAATGACTGTGCATGTTACTGGCACAGAGTAGCCACAGGCCATGCCAATGTGCATGTTCTGTGCTCACCCTGAGGGTGAGGTGGAGTGGCCAGCACCAGGTCCGCAGTACCGGGTATGGTTGAGGTGGGTTATGCTGCAGGTCTCCATCAGTGCAAGTGTGTTACAGGTATTTGTTGCAGACACCTTTAGGAAGTCTCTGTATCCATTTGTAATTGTCAGTCATGTCTAGCCCTTGTGGACCATGATGCATACAACATAGTGCATATCCACTGTGCTTGCTATGGTCACCTGTTTAGGGAGCAGGGGTGTGTCAGGGCTCACATGGTGACAATGTACTTAGCAAACCAGCCTCTCTGGGTCAGGGTGGGGGACATGATCTACCCCCCAACAGACCCACACTCTCACCCTTTGCAAGGTGGGCAATGGAGGTACATGAGAACAGGCTGTGGGACCAGCAACCCCAGTCCTAATGGCAAATGGACAGCTGCTGAAGATCTGCACTTGGGATAGGGCCACTGGCAGATAGGTAATAGGCCTAGTCAGCTCAGCTGCCCCCCACTACAATCTGACATTCACCAGCAGAGAGTAGTCAGTGTGCACCTGCTGCACCCTGCAAGGTGGTACAGCCATATAGTTGCTAAATGCAGACAGTCTGTTAGCTAGTATATAGTGCATATTCCTGGAGAAACTGTGTGCACCCAAAACTGGGATGTCAGCACACACACCACACAGGTATATCAGTGATTGGGCCCCAGAAAAGAGAACCCATAAATATTACTTGAGAGAAATACTATACAGCACTATGGGGGAACCTAGCCATGCCGTGGTCACTGCTCAGTCAGGGTGAGAGCAACCTCCCAGCATGACATGCTGTGGCCACCCTGTCCGTGGAGGTGGTGGTCGGGCACTACAATGTCCCAGCCATAGCCCTATACCCTGTGCAAATGCATCCTGTAAATGCCACCCTGCCTGGGCCATACCCACAGTACCTTGCTCCTCATTATGCACATTGGCAGGCTAACACTGGAAACCGTGCAAGCAATGTGGTCTCAGTAAGGTGTAGGCAGCCACAACACACTGGATAGACAGACACACACTCCCACACCTATGCCAACATTGTGCAAATATAGAGGTTTGTGGCAGCCCTGGCCGCCACACCAGTCCTGGACACAGTGCAGGCATTGCTATGGTACTCAATACTGTTAGAGTCACTCCCTGGGGTGGTAAACACTGTCAGAATCAATAACTGAAACACACTCCACAGATATCAGAAAGGTTGCTATGATGAATTTCTATCAACAAATTGTGTTTAACTTATGATTTGTTAGCTGACATTAATCATAGCAACCTTTTGATATATGTGGAACGTGTTCCCAAGTTTAGGACGGTATTGCTAAGGTTTGCAGGTGCCAGTATTGGGAGATTCTGCTCCACGCATGGCAAACAGCCTGACTCTCCATGAGGCTTTGGTTAGTGGAGCCTGTCGGTGTGGGTATTTATGCCTCTGTTGGCCGCTGCTCTAGGGCAGAGGTTCCCAACTCCGGTCCTGGTGGGCCAAACACTGTTCAGGTTTTCATGCTGACCCTAATGAATATGCATGAGATACATTTGCATACAATGGGGGCGGCGCATACAAATGCAGCACAGGCATATTTATTAGGGTCAGCATGAAACCTGAATGGTGTTTGGCCCTCCAGGACTGCAGTTGGGAAACTCTGCTCTAGGGATTGCACATGTTTATGGTGCCTGTGCTCTGTAGGGTAAAATATAGGCGTTTCATGCATGTTTATTTTATCTGCAATAAAGGTTCCGTCTTTATTACCATGGTTTAGTACTGGGTAAAATATGGGGACAGTGTTGGCAGGAGCACAACTGGGACTTGAACTTGTGACCTTTTGCTCTTGAACACGCTTGTTGTATGTAGTGCACCACAGGGACAGATCAGGCTCTGGGGATACCATGACTGTTTGTCAAACAGACCCTGTCTGTTACAGCAGGGGCGGCCCAAGGGGGGTGCGGGGCCATGTGCGGAGACTCGGTGCGGGGCCTTATTTGCATAAATATTTGCATAATGTTACCATACACTAACTTTTAGTAAACATGCCTCTTAATGAGTGTATGAATAAAGAAAGACTAAAAGACTTCTACATTACTATAATCCAGTGCCAACCGCCAGACACATTAGGAACTACTACAAACACTGCCCATTTAGAACCCATAGCAAACCTGCCGTATCCTAACAGCACTACCAGGACTCATAAAGCACCATACCCTAACTATCAAAAGGAAACGCTGCAAATATTAAGCCAATACATTTCAGAGAACAACAATACATGACCTACTGGGGAAAGAGAACAAGTGGCAATGTCAAATAGGAATTACAAAAACAGAATACCTCAGCTCAGTTACACAAGCAGAACATAGACCATCACCAAACAAGGAATCACAATTTAGAAACAGAAAGACAATAATTAAACTGGGAATCCCAAAAGCCAAACTTGGAATGTACAACACTGTAGAAATAAAACTATACATTAATTTGCTCTTGTACTAAACAAAGCGCAGGCGTTAATGATGCACAGTTCCCAGAGCTGACATATTCCAATTAATAAATTCAAAATAAAGAGATATTTTTCTACCTTTTGTGCATTTTTTTTCAGCTGCAATTGCTCCAGTCACTTTCTTCTGGTTTCTTTATGTCTTCCGCTAACTCTCCATCGTCTGCTGTCCCTTTTTCTTTTCTTCTCTCTTCTAGTTTTTTTCCATTCTCTCTCTACATCTGCTTTAACATACTAATCTTTCTCCTTTTGCTCTTTCCTCATTCCTATTTCATCTACTCAAATTTTACCCCTCCATTCTCAATCCCCACTTACTCTCCCAATATCCGGCCAATTGTAGATTTGTCTTCCCTCCCACACAAAATATTTTTTCCCTCTCCATTTCACTCTCCCAGCTCCATCCCATTCTAATCCTCCCCCAACATCAGCTCCATTCTAGTTCCAGTCCCACCCAGGATCCGCTCCCTTCTAGTCCCCGCATCAGCCCATTTCCAGTCCTAGCCCCCCATAAGCCCATTTCCAGTCCTATCCTAGACCCACCATCAACCTATTTCCAGTCCTAGCTCCCCCATCTATTTCCAGTCCCATCCGAGTCCCTCCATCAGCTCATTTCCAATCCCAGCCCCCCATGAGCCCATCAGCCCATGTCAAATCCTAGCTCCCCTCCACTCAGCCCATTTCCAATCCAAGCCCCCATGAGCCTACTTCCAGTTCTAGCCCCTTCATGAGTCCATTTCAATCCAAACCCCCACCACAGCCCATTTCCAATCTTAGCACCCCCCCAACAGCCAATTTCCAGTCCTATTCTAGCCCCTCCATCAGCCCATTTCCTGTCCTAGCCCCCCCCCCACTCACCCATTTCCAGTCCTAGCTCCCTCCCCCTCACAACCCATTTCCATTCCAAGCCCCCGTCCCCATCAGCTATTTGCAGTTCAAGCCCTCCTTCCACTCAGCCCATTTCCAGTCCTAGCAACCCCCCAGCCCATTAACAGTCTTAGCCCCCCCCCAGCCCATTACCAGTCCTAACCCCCCATCAGCCCATTTCCAGTCCTAGCCCCCCCATAGCCCATTACTAGTCCTAACCCCCCCCCCATCAGCCCATTATGTCCTAACCCCCATCACCCTATTTCCAGGCCTAGCCCCCCATCAGCCTATTTCCATTCTTAGCCCCCCATAGCCCATTACCAGTCCTAATCCCCCATCAGCCCATTACCAGTCCTAACCCCTCCCATAGCCCATTAACAGTCCTAACCCCCATCAGCCCATTTCTAGTCTTAGCTCCCCCCATAGCCCATTACCAGTCCTAAACCTCCCCATCAGCCCACTTCCAGTATTTGCATCCCCCCATGGCCAATTACTAGTCCTAACCCTCCCCCATCAGCCCACTTTCAGTATTAGCCCCCCCCCCCATAACCCATTACCAGTCCTAAACCTCTCCATCAGTCCATTACGTCCTACCCCCCCCCCCTCAGCCTATTTCCAGTCCTAGCCCCCCCATCAGCCTATTTCCAGTCCTAGCCCCCCATAGCCCATTACAAGTCCTAATCCCCCATCAGCCCATTACCAGTCCTAACCCCCATCAGCCCATTTCCAGTCTTAGCCCCCCCCCCATAACCCATTACCAGTCCTAAACCTCCCCATCAGCCCACTTCCAGTCTTAGCACCCCCCCCCATTGCCCATTATGTGTCCTAACCCTCCCCATCAGCCCACTTCCAGTCTTAGCCCCCCCATAACCCATTACCAGTCCTAAACCTCCCCATCAGCCCATTTCCAGTCTTAGCCCCCCCCATAGCCAATTACCAGTCCTAATCCCCCCATCAGCCCATTTCCAGTCTTAGCCCCCCCATAACCCATTACCAGTCCTAAACCTCCCCATCAGCCCACTTCCAGTCTTAGCACCCCCCAATGGCCCATTACTAGTCCTAACCCTCCCCCATCAGCCCACTTCCATTCTTAACCCCCCATAACCCATTACCTGTCCTAAACCTCCCCATCAGCCCATTTCCCGTCTTGGCCCCCCCCCCCATAGCCAATTACCAGTCCTAACCCCCATCAGCCCATTTCCAGTCTTAGCCCCCCCATAGCCCATTACCAGTCCTAACCCCCCCATCAGCCCACTTCCAGTCTTAGCACACCCCCCATAACCCATTACCAGTCCTAAACCTCCCCAACAGCCCTTTTCCCGTCTTCACCCCCCCATCGCCAATTACCAGTACTCACCCCCCCATCAGCCATGTTCAAGTCAACCCCCCCCATAGCCCATTACCAGTCCTAAACCCCCCCCATCAGCCTACTTCCAGTCTTAGCACCCCCCCATGGCCCATTACTAGTCCTAACCCTCCCCTATCAGCCCACTTCCAGTCTTAACCTCCCCCCCATAGCCCATTACCAGTCCTAAACCCCCTTCCCCCCTATCATCCCAAATTAAAAAATAAAAAAAACCAGCTGCTTCTGCCGCGGCAGCATCAAGAGTGCCGCTGCCGCCGCGGGGCCCCCCCCCCCTGCCCAGCAGAGCCTCCCTGCATCGTAGGCTAGCGTCGAATCCCCGAACGCGGGCTACTTTCAGAGCCGTGAGAGTTTCCTTTCTCGCGGCTCTGTTAATCCCGCCGTAATTTCCCATGAGCCCCGGCGGGATTAACAGAGCCGCGAGAAAGGAAACTCTCGCGGCTCTGAAAGAAGCCCGCGTTCGGGGATTCGACGCTAGCCTACGATGCAGGGAGGCTCTGCCGGGCAGGGGGGGGCCCCGCAGCGGCACTCTTGATGCTGCCCTGGCAGAAGCAGCTGTTTTGTTTTGTTTTTTTAACTTGGGATGAAGAATGCTTTTTGCGCAGGGCCCCCTGAAACGCGGGGCCCTGTGCAAAAAACATTCTTGCTCAATGGACTGGCGGCCCTGTGTTGCAGTGCACGGCACCCACTTAAATGGGGCTTGGCCATGGTCTTCTGTGGGCAGATGCCACTGCCCCCTTTGCCACCAGCACCCCTCCGCCACCATGCTGACATGCCCTTATGCCAGTGGTGCTGATGGTGTGCAGTCTCAGGCCATCCAGTGTGCTGGTAGGCAGCTGCCTATGGTGTGGATTCTCGGGTAGGGGTGCCTACATGGACATGCGTGCTTCCCCCCGGCACCGCATGCCAATACTATGTGCCCTTGGGGGTACCTGTTGGGTAATATCCCCTGTGACACTGTGGGACACACACTCGTGCCCATGTTGGACCCTCGTCAGTTGCTGTCTTGCTGCTTTACAGTTTCGGCATTCCTATGTGTCACCTAGGCATCTGCCTAGTCCACACTGTGCCCCAGCTGGACCACAGCATGTGCCGCCTGCAGCCCCTGTATCCCATTTACATCATCAGTACAGTTGCCCTTTCCTACATGCCCACTCTGCTGTTGCTGCACATGTGCATGCCCTAACAAACCTGCCCAATCTAAACGACAGAAACCCTGATCAGCACTATTTCAATGTGGGATCATTCACTTTGTAGGGGGACAGAGCATAGACCCTTCCAAACATGATATCTTAATTTTTACGCTTTGTCAGTAGTGTTGCTTTATGTTTATCATTAATATCACTATTGGCCAGTTTGGGTATTGGGATTTTAAATGTGTTTCTGGTCATTTTATATGTTTATTTGCCTTTTTGGTTCCTGCACATGTATCACAACTATCACTTTTCTGGGTTTCCCTGCCTTTGCTGCACATTGCTGACCTAAATGGTTTCTCTTTCCTGCAAATGTGCCTTAACGTGAGGGTTTCACTGGCGTTAGTGTTCAGACCCGGATTTCACAGCGTTAGTGTGCCTGGAGCTTCTCCCCTCCCACTCTTCACCCATTGACCCCTTCTCTCCATCCTCTGGGAAGCCTTACTCCACCCTTCAGACCCGGATTTCACAGCGTTAGTGTGCCTTAACTCCGCTGCCGCGTTATCACGCAATAACGTCACTTATCACGCAATAATACCACTGCTGCAACGTTAAGACGGTTTAGTAAACATACCCCTAAATGTTGCTGTATTAGAATCTTTCATGTAGTAGAGAGAGATTGTATTTTGAGTTTACTATGTGATGCAAACTGCTCTGCAGACACTTGCAAGAAACAAACAAACCCAGATCACAATGTAGAGACCACATCTGAAGTTTTGATTAAATATGAACTCAGACTTGTAAATGCTAAAATTCTGGTTTTGAGATCAGTTTTATTGTTGTGCCACAATAGCAAGAAAATAACAGTTTTTACATAAAAGCTCATTCAAAAATTCATGTGCATGACTCCCGCTCTTTGGGCTTTGAGCCAGGGCATTTCAGCCAGAATCATGCTAGAAATAACCATTTACCCCAGGTTTTGTCAGGTTGTTTGGGACACAGTAGGGAAGGAACTTACTCGCCACTCTATCATTTTGAGTTGGATCCCAGTGAGGAAGGACAGAGTTCCTTGTCATGCAGGTAAAGTGACAGACAGACACATGGAGGGTAATTTTATATAGGCCACAAAAATCTAGGCATGTGCCATAAAAACAGTGTGGGTAGATGTGTGCCAGTATTTTATAAAGTCTGCGTATGTGGGCATGCATTTTATAAAACAGATGTGTACATGTCCCCTCAAGTACACGATATCTAGCCTCAAGTACATGCATTTGCGTGCACTTACTTCTGCATACATGTTTATGACAAAATAGCTTCCAGAGCATGAAAACCAAGTTTTGGTCAGCAGGACGCCCTCCTCCTCGCCAGCCTGATGTTGAACCAGGAGAATTGCCTCTTCTTCAGGCCTGGCCAGAGGAGGAACACATCTACAATGTACTGGGCCTGGGAATGTCTAACCTCTTGCTTTAAGCACCAGGCGTCCTATCCCAGAGAGACAAGTGCCAACAGGGGGTTGAGATGGCAAGAGTGAGATTTTTTACACCAGTAAGATGTTTCAGACACTTTGTTCATGGTATAAAATATAAAACATGTAAGTGGTGAATACTTTTGCTAAAGGAAAAAACTTGCATTATCTGGTAACAGGCTAAAGGAAATACAAAGAGTAGAAGCCAAATTTCTAAGGATTTTGCCCCAGAGACTAAGTACTTACCCACTTTAAATTCCCAACCTGAAAATTGCCTATTGCACAGTGATAACTAATATATGCATAGTCTTCATAGCACATAAGTGAAAGGGGAGGCAAAGTGCACAAGAAAGTGTGCTCTGTCAGTCAGCTGTTAGGACCACTTGCCTTTTCTTCTCGTAGGCTTTCCTCTCATAAAAACAGTCATCTGGATCAGTGCACTGGTCCAGAGGCTTTGATAAGTAAAGGAAGGGACTAAAAGACTGTGTGCTTGGGGGGGGGGGGGGTATGAGGTAGGCCACTGATCTATATGACACAGAACTAATATGTGGCACTAGGCATCTCTGAAGGGGTTCACTCTGGAGCTGCAGGGTAGGTTATGTGAAGTAGAGAGCCCATAGGCTCCCTAGAAGGCTAGATGTGAAAGGGGCAATGCAGTTGCTCCATGAAGAGTCACGTTGTGAACAAATGTCCTGCATTGGCACACACTTTGCTAGGTGGCCACACTCTGCTCTTGCCACCTCATCAGAGCCATAGCCGGGGCCCATAGAGATAGCATCATCACACAGGAAGAAATAGGCAAGGAAATGCTAGTGGTTGGCATCTGGCAGAGCATGTTACAAGCAATGGGCCTGAGGGGCCAGGTTTGGTGTACCGGAGTCATCCTGCAGCCTAATATGTGCACTGTACTCCCAGAATGCATCACTGTGGTATCTAGTATCCACACAGGGTCTCGAGTGAAGCTTCACCATTCATCAACATGGTTAAACAGTGGGCCCTGTAACATAACAGAAGGGACCTGCTTTTAATCCTCCTCCTCTCTTTGTGCAGATCAAGGATATGATGAAGTGGGCCAGATACCTGCACTTACACTATTCCTATTGGCTGGAAGAGGTCTGGGCTGACTTTCAGCCTTTACAAAATCCTTCTCCATTTCTTCATAGATACTTTTATTCATATAACCACAGCAGTTTGTGGCCTTGCCTCTGCATTCAGCACCACTTCTAGTACCAGGTAGTCAGGGTGAAAGCATACTTCCTTCATACTACCCATGCTATTACCACTGTTCAGTTTGTTCCATGTAAACCGCCTTGATATCATGAAAGGCGGTATATAAGAAAGGTTAAATAAATAAATAAATGCTCACACATGCCACAACTGACGACATGTTTGAGCAAATACTTCTTATTTATTTATTTATTTTATTTAGAAGGATTTAGTATACCTCTTTATCATTAAATCAAAGCGGTTTGGCACATCAAACAATCAATAATAATGTGTGGTATGTAGCATGCAGTGGGAGAACTAAGAAGAGTGGTGCGTGGTGCAGTGTGTCAGATTTTATCGGTGAGCTATTTGCATAATGAGCAATATACATATATACAATAATGGAGCCATGTGAAAAGCGCGCTAGGATCATGATCCTGTATTGTCTTGAAAGTAGTAAAAAAGACTCATTTATGTGAGGTCTAAAATGTCTGTCCACTCTCAAGACTGTTTCTAACACTGGTTTTCTCACCTCTCTCCACACGCACTACCTCCTCTACTATACATACCTTTCAGTAAACCTATCCATACCACCCAACCGGACAACACACATTGTCTGTAAGGCAAGCCTTGCACCATCTAGATCCATGCTCCTATCACTACCAAGTCAAGCTATCCATTCATCCAGTGCCCAATTCCTTCCTTTACCCACCTCCAAGCACCATTAGTAACTAGCCCACTTTGTGCACACCATTCTGCAACCCCTTATGTCAGTTTCCCTTTCTTGCACATATCTCTCCTGCTAAGGTGATGCCACTCATAGGCCAACCAAATAATGAAGCAGCAATGATGGAACAAAGCCCTGTGTTGTGTCCTTCATTATCACACAACCAACCTGCTTTTTCTTTCCCCAACAACCCAAGAGATAGCTGCCAGATCTACTCCACAATCTCAAGTAATGCGGTCGCAAGACTGGTCCCGTCAACCCAGGGATCTGCAGAATCATCTCGGACCTTCTCCTTGCATGCCCACCCTACCTAATGAGCTCTCCTCATCTCCTCAAGTCATCCCTGGAAGAGGAGAATGATTATCAGGATGTGATCTTCCATGGTTAATGGCTTCTGACTGCCCAGTCTGTAAGGAATTATGCCTAGCAACTTTATGTACTCTCAAGTAGATAGGTTATCTGGTAGGGGAAGAGGTGTTATATCAGTTTGCCATTAAAAGTTTTATTTAACTTCCTATTTTATATTTAACACTGTTAATTCTGAAGCCCTAAGGAGAATACATTCCACCGCACACAGCTATTATTGGTGATTTTAATGTCCATTTTGATGGGCCTTCAGACAGCTGCTTTGAATTGCAATGAAACAGTCCTCTTCCCTGCATACTCTAGAGGACAAATCCTGGAGTTGCTTTATTTCAGCCTTACCGTTCCTTGGTCGGATAACTGCTTAATTAATTTTTCCTTATCTTATTCTGAAAGAATGAATTAAAAAAGAGGTCTTGAAGTAGGAAAATGTAAGCAATTAAAGTTTGATTCTCATGGCTTCATCCATGAATGGAGTTATTAAGATGGGGTACCTTCTGAAAAATATGTAAATTAGTCCAGATATGGAATTTAACTGCTCATCACTATAGCACCATTGTTGAAGTATCCACTGGGTAGAAATCAGTGTGTTCATCGTGCTCTGTAGCATTTCTGATAAGCTTCAGGCTCGTAAACTGCTTCTATGCCAAGCCAACCACATGCCTGGACAAAGACACAGATGGCCAGCCTTAAGGCACTTTATTGCAAAGCCTTTAGTAAATATAGGACTGTTTGTGAAACTGTAAAAGAATTTTATATGGTAAAAATTAGGTCGAGCTTTTTGGCTGTTAAAAGAGCTGGTTTTTTATTCATCTAATCAGGGTCCAAAAGCTGATCAATTTGCTGACTATTTGATTTATAAACAAAAATCTAGTCTGCTGGATACAGCAGTAAGCTTTAGTTCGAATAACCTAGTCCAAAATCTGCAGATGTAAGTTTCTTATATGTAGCGGAGTATTCTTTCTCCGGATGATATTGTACAGGGGCAGCTAAGTAATACACTTTGGAATGAGTTCAAGTCTACTGGAACTAGCACAATAAAAGATTTTAAAGAGGATAGATATCTCCACCTGCCCTTTGGATATGGTGCCACCTCAGCAGCCAAATTAGTGATAAAGTATATAATTGTATTAGGGACTTGATTTCTGCTTCATTATCCAGTGGGGTGCTGCTATACAGTCTGAAAAAAAGACCCTATCATCAGCAGACTGTTATACAGTAATTTCCACCCAATTTCAAGCCTACTGATAATGGACAAAATCACTGAGCAGGTAATTAGAACACAATTTGATGACTATTTGGAACTACATACTATTCTTGACCCCCTAACAACATGCATGTAGAAGTGGGTATAGCTCTGAAACTTTACTTACTGCTCTCATAGACTATGAGCCTGATATCGGACAATGAGCCGAAGCAACCATCAAATGCCTAAAAGAAACCATGCAGCAAAGGGGCAGGCAAGTGTAGAAAATTGCCACATACAGGCGGATGAGCAGCCGGTGGCTAAATCCAAATACCCGGGCAGCGTGGAGCAGCACCTATTTATTGTAACCACACAGACACACCCAGAACAATATTGGCCCAGAAACCGTGGAAGGTGCAGAAGGGTATGCTAAGTTGCACAACCATGCAACATGAGCAATACCAAGAAAATGAACCAGGGACACAAGGGTATACTTTAAGGGCACATCGGTGTCACACAGCTATGGTACAAGAACACACAGGGTGCATGGGGGGGGAGTGGAGCTAACCATGTGATGTTCCTGTGTCCTACCCATGTAGCAACCCTGCATAATGCCCGAGTAGTGGCCCAGCTAGTTCAGGAGACCCCTCTGGTACACAGCAGTAGCATGACCGCCAGAAGAACAGAAAACTTTAGCCTGGCTGAGGCAGAGGCCCTGGCCAGGAAGGTACTCCACTACAAAGGGGTGGTCTACAGGGCAAATCTGCAGCTCTCTAGAGCCATCTGGTGGGGCATTCAGCTCCAGCTACGCAGGTGAGGAGACAGTGGGATATGTAGGGCCTGGGAGGACATTGGGGGGATGGGAAGTGCATCAGGCCACTGTGAACACATTATCAAAGGCTAGCAGTGGGGGAGTGCATACCAGTGAGGATGGGGCATGGCACGTGCAGTCCCCAGGGCCTGTCCCCAGGTCCTGCACCTGCCAGCAAGTGCAGTGCTCAATGGGGAGCCCTGCCAAGCCAGATTGTCTAAAAAGCTGTGACTGCAGGAAGCACATTGGAAGATGCAAGAGCTCCCCTTGGCGGTGGAGATTTAGCAAATGCATGGGCAATATGGACATCCACAGGAATAGTCCCAACAGCAGGGGCATATTGTGGAGGAGCATGTTGCAGGATTGTGAGATTTGTGCAGTGCCATGCAGCAGGCACCATGCAGACATGATCACCACCGCAACTGCAAACTGCACAAGCCAGACCCCAAAGTGAGCAGGGCCAAGAGTGAAATCACAATATGGAGGGCCAGTGGCTTGCGTGGGGAGCACATGGTCGGTACAGGATGGCCAGAGTGAAAGGGACGAGGGACAGTGCAGCCAACCAAAGGCAACACCTGAGTTGAAATGTCATTGACTGAAGTGTGAGCTGGAAGTGCCAGGGATGCAGATGGAGTCAGGTCCTGGTGGTGATGGGGAGGGTCTGTGGGCGCACATGTGGCAATGAGCAATGGGGCCAGGGGGACATTGCTTGGGGGACAGGAGGATAAAAAGTAATGCCAATCCCTCTCCCACAATGAATACGGTGTTCACTGAAGTGCAGGTTTAGAACCATGTGCCAGCAGAGGCCAGAATATATCCAGCGTCTCAGGGAGGAGGCCACAGCAGCAGCAGGTAGATGGGGAACTGTGCATGATGAGGTACAGCAATGAGGAAAAGTACTTGCGCCGCCTGTAGGTCAACCCACCAACCACCAGTATGCACAGGAGCCAGACAAACAAAGCCAAGAGCCAACCGAGCAACACCAAGCATGTGTCATGGTGGGCCAAGCATGTGTCATGGTGGGTTGCACCGAGGGGGAGAACACCCCCAGCCGTTATGTCCTTGCTGACGCAATGCAAGCATCTACCAGCACCAAATCACAATAGCCCACAATTTTTATTTATTTTATTTATTTATATACTGCCTTTCTCTGGGTCAAGGTGCATAGAACTGAGGAGTAACTTACATTGAACATTCGTATCAACTATTTACAGCATGCATTCAGAGAGAGATTTGCTCTTAACTATATACAGGTTTTTTATATACAGTGGAGAGTGACAGGGAGTCACTGGAATGCAGTAGCATGACAGCAAATGTCCATACAGATATATCCAGCAGGGCTACCTGTGATGCACCTCACAGGACCCACACAGTGGAATATAACACCTCCCATAAGTGGAACAGGGTGCCTGGCCAACAAACAACATGATATAACTATAGCATGAGTATGCAACAACAGCACTAAACCCTCGCAAGGCTCACTGGCAAAACTGCAGCAGGGGGCAGGTCCCAACCCAGTCACAAACAGCAGGGAACAGGCAAACCGTAGCTGAAGCCCCACATGCCGTTATCACCAAACATGTACAGGTGCAAGCACCCATGGTAACCCCCCCCCCACGGATATGTGTTCAGAGGCATACAAGAGCCACATGAGGGCCGTGCATTACAACCCCAATGCCACCAGGCCGCAGGCATCTAGTATGAAGGTCATGGCCAATGCCATGTGCATAAGAATCCTCCCAAAAGCTGTAAGCACACATGTCACTCTGCAAACACACATGTCACAGACCACACTGCCCAGTCAGTGGACACCCATATGGAACAAAGCTAGGTAAGCAGCTAGGGATGGCCGCCACTAAGCCAAGGTGACAGACCACATTCCAGGGCCAGCTGGGTGGTACACACCAGCCACCATGCAAGACTTCAGCACAGACACAGAGAAGGGCAGATGCAGACATGACCACAGGAGCAGCCATTTGGTGATAGACACAAACATGCAAGACAGCAGCTAGGTAATGGCCTAGGTCACATCCCAGAGGGGCACAGCCACCCCACAGGTCTGCATGCAGAAGCAGAATGTGACTGCTGCTCCCAGGGAACAGCACACCTATAGCCATACAGCATGCACGTCACTCGCAAATGGGAGTATGGGGAAGCGGGGTAGTATAGACTCGCTCACCCCAGATATTGTGCCTGGGGAAACAGGTGGCATGAATATCCCAAACACAAAGGGGGTGCATGTATTTGTGCCGGGTGCCCTGTTTGAGCTCCCATGTATCTGCTAGGCAGATGCCTGTAGGTAACCAGTAGCACAGACCAGCACACCCCATGGTCAGCAGGGCCCCAGCTGCCCCTGGACCAGCCATCAGGCTGCCACAGCCTGCCATCTGCAGCACTACTAGACTGATCCCAGGTGGGGAGGGCGACCAGCACACACCGCCAGAAGGCTGATGGGTCCAGACCACTGCAGCTGTGGAGAGCAGCGATGAGGACAGCAGCGTCACAATGGAGGGGGGGAGAGGAGGTGGAGGTGGCAGAGGTAGCAGAGTGGGGGAGTGCAGGCAGAATGGAGGTTGAGCTAGAGGGGGAGGGCTGGCTGGATATGGGGGAGGGTATGTGCAGGCAGCTGGGCTGGAGGTGAGGCAGGGGATGAATGAAGATAGAAACATAGAAATATGACGACAGAAAAAAACCACATGACCTATCTAGTCTGTCCTTCCATAACAACTACAACAGTCCCCTTTTTACCTTTAGAGATCCTCTGTGTTTGTCCCATGCTTTTTTGAATTCAGTTACTGTCATCTCTACCACCTCCACTGGGAGACTATTCCACGGATCCACCACTCTTTCCGTAAAGAAATATTTCCTCATATCACTCCTGAATCTATCTCCCTTGACCCTCATCCCATGTCCCCTTTGTAGCAGAACTTGCTTTCAATTCAAAGAGGCTCTCTCCCTGAACATTTATGCCATGGAGGTATTTAAACATCTCAATCATATCACCTCTATCCCGCCTTTCCTCTAAGGTGTACATATTAAGATCCTTCAGTCTGTCCTCTTATGCTTTATAATGAAGACCACTAATCATTTTAGTAGCCACCCTCTGCACCAACTCCATCCACATCCTTTTGAAGGTGCGGTCTCCAGAATTGCACACTATACTCCAAATGAGGTCGCACCAAAGACTTATACAGAGGCATTATCACTTCCTTTTTTCTACTAGCCATTCCTCTCTATATGCACCCAAGCATCCTTCTAGCTTTTGCCATCGCCTTTTCTACCTGTTTAGCTACTTTAAGATCATCAGACACAACCATGCCTAGGTCCCGCTCTTCTTTAGTGGACAAAAGTACTTCACCCCCTACACTATATTGCTCCCTTGGATTGCTGCAGCCCAAATGCATGACCTTACATTTTTTAACATTAAATCCCAGCTGCCAAATTCTAGACCATTCTTCAAGCTTAGCTAGATCCCTCCTCATGTTATCTACACCATCCTGGGTGTCTACTCTATTGCAGATTTTGGTATCATCCGCAAAGAGGCAAACCTTACCTGAAAGCCCTTACGCTATATCACTAACAAAGATGTTAAAAAGAATCGGACCAAGGACAGATCCCTGGGGCACACCACTGATAACATCCTTCTCCTCAGAGTGAGCTCCATTTACTTGTACTCTTTGTCGCCTCCCACCCAACCAATTTCTAACCCAAGCAGTAACTTTAGGGTCCATCCCTAGGGTGCTCAGTTTGTTTATAAGTCACCTATGAGGAACAGTGTCAAAGGCTTTACTGAAATCTAAATACACCACATCTAGGGCTCTCCCTCGATCCAACTCCCTGGTCAACCAGTCAAAGAAATCAATCAGATTTGTCTGACAAAGCCTGCCTCTGGTGAATCCATGCTGCCTCGGATCCTGTAATCTGCTGGACTCCAGAAACCTCACTATTTTCTCTTTCAGCAGCGTTTCCAATAATTTACTCACCATCGAAGTTAAACTAACCGGCCTGTAGTTTTCAACCACATCCTTACTTCCGCTTTTGTGTAAAGGCACCACATAAGCCTTTCTCCAGTCCTTTGGCACCACTCCCGACTCCAAAGAGGCATTGAAAAGGTCAGTCAGTGGAGCTGCTAGAACGTCCTCAAGTTCCCTCAGTATTCTCGGGTGTATCCCATCCGGTCCCATCGCTTTGTCTACTTTAAGTTGAGATAGTTTCTCACGAACACAGTCTTTTGAAAATTGTTCAAGATGTCCTTTGCTTCTGTTCCTATTTGTGGGTGTTTTCTGAAGTCATGCTCCTGGTTCTTCATCTGTGAACACAGAACAAAAATATGTGTTAAGCAATTCCGCTTTATCCGTATCAGCTTCTACATATTCCTCCCCTGCACCCTTGAGTCTGACAATACCACTCTTGCCCTTCCTCTTCTCACTAATGTATCTGAAAAATGTCTTATCCCCCCATTTTATTGCATTGGCTATTTCCTCCTTTTGAATCTTTGCCTTCTTGACTACTTTGCTAGCTTCTCTAAGTTTTTCCAAATACAGATGCCTGTCTTCCTCTCTCTGTGATCTCTTGTATTTCATGAAGGCCTCACTCTTTTTCTTCACTTTTTCAGCTACTTCTTTCGAAAACCATAGCGGTCTCCTTTTCCTTTTACTTTTATTTACCATTTTAACAAAAAGGTTAGTTGCCCTTAAAATATCCCCTTTCAGTTTTTCCCACTGTTTTTCTACATCCCTCAGCTGTTCCCATCCAACTAACGACTCCCTGAGGTATTGGCCCATCTTCGCAAAGTTAGTCTTCCTAAAGTCTAAGATCCTCACCTTTGAATGGATTCTAACAGCCCTAGTCCTAATACTGAACCACACCATCTGGTGATCACTGGATGCAAAATGATCTCCTACTACAACATCAGAAACACTTTCACCATTGGTAAGAACCAAGTCCAGTATGGCCCCTTCACGTGTGGGGTCTGTTACCAATTGCCTGAATAGTTCTCCCTGTAGAGAATCCAGGATCTCCTTACTTCTAGATGATACTGCAGCAGGAATGTGCCAATCAACATCTGGCATTAGCATTTCCCCTTTCCTAGCAGTGCTGCGCATGTCTTCAATTAACTCTCTGTCCACCTCTTCCTCTTGTGAGGGAGGTCTGTATATCACACCAATGTAAATAGATTTCTCTTTCCCTCTTTCTAGTTTAACCCACAATGCCTCCCCTCTCCCTTTTAAGCTCTGTAATTCCAAAGCTTCAATAGTAGTTTTTACATATAGAGTCACTCCTCCTCCCCTACTTCCTACCCTGTCCTTTCTGAATAAAGTATAGCCAGGTATAGTTACGTCCAAATCATGGTTTTCTGTGAACCATGTTTCTGTAACTGCCACTAAATCCAAGTCAGCCACTCCCACCAAAGCTTCAACATCAGGGATCTTATTTCCCATGCTACGGGCATTTATACACACTGCTTTCCATATGTTACCCCTGTTACCCACTTACCATAAAGTTATTTAATGTATCACCTACCTGGGGGCTTTCACTTACCTGGGGGCTTTCTTCACCCATCCCCAACGAATTTAGTTTAAAGCCCTCTTCAGTAGATTAGCCAGTCTACTACTGAAGACGCGTTGACCTTTCTTGGACAGATGGATGCCATCTCTGCTCTGAAACCCTTGGAACAGCATCCCATGGTCTAGGAAACCAAAACGCTCTCGATGACACCATCCACGCAGCCATGCATTCATCTCCAGAATGCGAGCCTCTCTGCCTTGGCCTTTACCCTCAACAGGGAGGATTGAAGAGAACACCACCTGTGCACCTAACTGCTTCACCCTCTGTCCTAGAGCCATGAAGTCATTTTTGATACGTTCTGAGGTATACCTGGCAGTATCATTTGTTCCAACATAGATTAGCAACATTGGGTAATAGTCAGTGGGCTTGATGAGTCTCGGCAAACTCTCCATAACATCTTGGATTTTGGCACCAGGCAGACAGCATACCTCTCTGGACATCAAGTCTGGTCGGCAGATGGACGCCTCAGTACCCCTCAGAAGAGAGTCTCCAACCACCACTACCCTTTGTTTCCTTGTGGTCACTGATTCTGCAACTTTGGGGCACTTGAGCTCTGGTTCTTCCCTTTCCAGGGATACTTTCACCTCCTCCACTTCCAGGGCTGCATAATGGTTCTTCAATTCAAGGGCTGGAGAAGTTGGATTGGTGATTTTGCAGGCCCTGGTGACTTGTGTCCAACCATCGACATTCTGTTGGCACCCATCTTCTCCTCTGCTGGAGAGCTTGGTTGCTGCAAGAAGCATCTCATCAATGTATTTCTCACTGTCTTGAATGCTCCTCAGCCTCGCCACCTCCTCTCTGAGTTCCTCCACTTGTTTCCTCAGAGCTTCAGCATGCAGGCACCCTGCACATGGAACTGGTCCTTCAACTGGCATTAGGACCTCTGTCTGGACTGAGGCTGAAGCTGTAACGGGGGCACCAGCTTTAGCGATACGATTTTTCCCAGCCATTGTTCTGTTCGTGGAGCTTAGGTATCTGTTAAAGCAAAAGAGAAATATCTACCAAGTACCAGCCAGTTTCCCAGCTGTCCTTCCAGAGAAAAAGCAGTTAAATCTCCTTAATTATAGTCAGGATGTGCTGGTCCAATTCTCTGTGCTTTGTCAAATGGGGAGGTGCCCTATAAAGCAAGACTACTCGCTAGGGGTGGGTGGGAGTCAGGGTGGGTAGGGAGGGAACTAACAACTGATTAGGTGTTAGCAGTTCCCAAAGCTGAGGAGGTTACTGGAGTTCAACCACCTACTGTGCTCAAGGAAAGGATAGGGATAGGGAGACTGAGGGTGAGGTGGGGAAATAGGCAGTCCAGGGGAGGGGTGGGGTAGATGCAGGCAGGGAGGCAGAGTGCGAGGTGGGTGGGGCGACAGGCAGGCCAGGGGAGGGGCAGGGAAGGATGCAGGCAGGGAGGAAGAGTATGAGGTGGGGGTACAGGCTGGCCAGGATGAGCAGGGGGGTGCAGGAAGGGAGGGAGGCAGAGTGTGAGTTGGGGGGGGGGACAAGTTGGCCAGGGGACCGGCAGGGGTTCAGGCAGGGAGGCAGAGTGTGAGGTGAGGGGACAGGCAGGCTGGTGAGGGGCAGGAGGAGAATGCAGGCAGGATGGCAGGAGTGGGGTGCGGAGGGGACTGATAAGGGAGGAGGGGATGAGATGGGGTGGAGGGGAGGGGAAGGTGGAGGGGGATGAGGGAGAGGACAACGAGGTGTGGGAGGAGGGGGAGGGGGACAGTGAGAGGGAGGAGGAGGGGAGAAGGAGGAGGAGGTAGAGGGGGAGTATGGTAGAGGGAGAGGAGGAGGTAGAGGGGGAGGAGGAGGTAGAGGGGAGAGGGGGAGTATGGTAGAGTTGAAGGAGGAGGAGGGGGATGTGGTGTGCCTACGGGAGGGGGGGCCCAACTGCAGGCAGCAGGATTGGCACAGTGGTGCCCAAGGAAGAGCCATGTGAGGCAATGGGGGCCCGCACAGTGCCAAACACCCACATTCCGGGAATAGGCACACTGCGCAGCCTGCAGATGACAAGCAGAGACATTAGAGTTGCTCTCAGAGGCAGTGCAGATACAACAGGTCCCAGTCTGTCCCTGTGGCCTGAACCAGCAACAGTTGCCCCAGGACAGGGCCCTCCCACAGGCCCACATCCAGTGGGTACAGATGCACTGACTAGCCTGGTGCAGGAGGTGCAGGAGGTGCGGCTCCTGAGGGAATCAATGCAGGATGTAGCCGCCTTGATTGGACAGGGCCAATAGGCTGTTGCAGCGACCATGATGAGCTGCAAAGAGGGCCCCCCCCCCCAGGCCCATAACAGTAGGGCACTATGACCTTGGATAGCCATCATGATGTGGGGGATGGTGCAGTGGACTAGCCAACAGCTGGATACATGCAGCCGGGGTCCTGTTGCCCAGCTATACTCTGGGAGGCCCCATCTCCACGAGACATGTCAGAATGCTCTGTTGTGATGCTGTGCATGTCCCCAACATGTTGTCTGTTACTCCCATGAGTGGTCACTATTATCAGAGTAACAAATTTTGAGGGTGGAACAAGATGACAGTCGAGTGCATTTCTCATTCCATAATGGTTTTCCTTTGATTTCTTGCATGAATGGTGAAGAGAAAGAGGAAGACCCCTGCCTGTGTTAAGGGCCATGGATTCACTTCATTTGTCGAACCTATTGATACTTTTGTCCACTGCAGCATACCTGCACAAGGAGACCTCAGGAGTTAGCTTTTAGAAAAATGATGGAAGGAGGATCAGCATCTTCCTTGGCCTTGGATATCTCTCTGAACCCCAAGGAGCAGAGGTGACCCCCAGAACTAGCTAGGGTACAAATTGAAAGTGCAGAGCAGCAAATGACACCATTAGAAGAGCATACTGTTCCTGCCGCAACAAGCACAAGCAGTGCTGGCAAGTCCATGTGTGTGGAAATGACCTCTGGAAAGGGCATCGTGGCCTCAGGAACCAGGAGCAATCTCAGGTCTGACATTTCTTCACCTTCCTCAGTGGAATTTTCATTGGTCAATCTAAATCTTTCATCCAAGGGTGTTGAAATATGAGATTGCAGACCTGCTATTAGTAATCTGTGAACTATCATGAAAATCATCTGTAATACCTGAAGATTGGAGGATCACCAATGTAATGCCAATTTTTAAAAAGGAGTCCAGGGGTGATCCGGGAAACTACTGACCGGTGAGCCCGACGTCAGTAACGGGAAAAATGGTAGAAACCATCAAAAAGAACAAAAATTACTCAGCATATAGATAATCATGGCTTAATGGGAGACAGCCAGTATGGCTTTAGACAATGAAGATCTTGTCTTACTAACCTGTTATTTTTTTTAAGGTGTGAATAAACAGGTAGATAAAGGTGAGTCGGTTGATATAGTATAGCTGGACTTTCAGAAAGTCTTTGACAAGGTCCCTCATCAGAGACCTTTGGCAAAACTAAAATGTCATGGGATAGGAGGCAGTGTACTATTGTGGATCAGGAACTGGTCAAAAGATAGAAAGCAGAGGGTAGGGCTAAATGGCCAATGTTCCCAATGGAGAAAGGTGAATAGTGGAGTGCCCCAAGGATCTGTGCTGGAACGGGTAAACGTAGATCGATTGTTTACGTTATCAGAATATAGAAAGACTAGGGGACATGCAATGAAGCTACAGGGTAAACTATTTAAGACTAATAAAAGAAAATATTTTTTCACTCAACGTGTAATCAAACTCTGGAATTTGTTACCGGAGGATGTAGTAAAGGCTGTTAGTGTAGCTGGGTTTAAAAAAGGTTTGGACAAGTTCCTGGAGGAAAGGTCCATAAACCATTATTAAGAAGTGACCGAAGATATCAATGCTTGACCCAGTACAAGCATTGTGGAACTTGTGTCTCTTGGGGAAACTGCTAAGTACATATGACCTAGATTGGCCACTGTTGGAAACAGAATACTGGGCTTGATGGACCTTGGTCTGACCCAGTATGGCATATCTTATGTTCTTATGTTCTTATGTTCTTATATTCATAAATGATCTGTAAAAGGGAATAACGAGTGAGGTTATCAAATTTGCAGATGACACAAAACTATTTAAAGTTATTAAAACCCAAGAGGACTGTAGAAAATTGCAAGAGAATCTTGATAAATTGGAAGACCGGGCATCCAAATGGCAGATAAAATTTAATGTGGACAAGTGCAAAGTTATGCACCTAGGAAAGAATAACCCAAACTATGCTAACGCGATGCAAGGATCCACATTGGGAACCACCACCCAGGAAAGAGATTAGGCATCATCATGGATAAAATGTTAAACCCTCCGCCCAGTGTGCAGCAGCGGCCAAAAGAGCAAATATAATGCTAGGTATCATAAGGAAAGGAATGGAAAATAACACAAAGGATATTATAATGCCTCTGTATCGTTCCATGCTGCGACCACACCTTGAATATTGTGTGCAATTCTGGTCACCATATCTTAAAAATGATATAGCATTATTAGAAAAGGTACAGAGAAGAGCCACCAAAATGGTAAAGGGGATGGAAGGATACTCCTATGAAGAAAGGCTAAAAAGGTTAGGGCTCTTCAACCTGGAAAAGAGACGGCTGAGGGGAGATATGAGAAAGGTCTATAAATTAATGAATGGAATGAAACGGGTAAACGTAGATCGATTGTTTACATCAACAGAATATAAAAAGACTAGGGGACATGCAATGAAGCTACAGAGTAACCTATTTAAGACTAAGGGGTATGTTTACTAAAGGGCGCTATTTGCGCTGCTGCGACATTATCGCGCGATAAGGTACCTTATCGTGCAATAATGGCGCTTTATCAGACGCAGAGGTACCTTAGCGCACGATAACGCGCGCAGCAGCGCAAACAAGCGCTGAGGGTGGAGAAAGGCTCCCCAGGGGCGGAGAGAGAGGGTCAATGGGTGGAGAGTGGGAGGGAAGAGGCTCCCTGCGCACTAACGCTGTGAAATCCGGGGCTGAAAGCTAATGCCAGTGAAACCCTCGCGTTAGAGCAGAGTTACAGGGAAGAGAAACCATTTTCGTCAGCAATGTACAGCAAAGCCAGGGAAACCTACAAAAAATGATGTGTGATACATGTGTACGGAAAAAAAGGGCAAATAAACATTCAAAATGACCTGAAGAAAATGGAAAAAAAACATAACCAAGCTGGCCAATAGTGATATTAATGGGAAACAGCAAAAAAAAACTACAGAGAAAGCTCCAAAAAATATATATTAATTTTGGAAGGGTTTATGCTCTGTCCCCCTATAAGCTGAATGATCCCACGGTGCAATAGCGCTGATCAGGGTTTTCCCTTTTTATTGGACAGGTGTCTTATGGCATGCACATGTTCCGCAACAGCAGGGTGGGCATGTCGGAACGGGCAACTGGACAGATGCTGGAAAATGGGATACAGAGGGCTACAGGTGGCACATGCTGTGGTGCAGCTGGGCCACAGTGTGGAACAGGGTGATGCCTAGGAGGCCCATAGGAATGCTGAAACTGTACAGCAGCCAGACAGCAACTGATGAGGGCCCAACATGGGCACGAGTGTGTTTCCCACAGTGTCACAGGGGATAGTACCCAGCAGGTACCCCCAAGGGCACAGAACATTGGCAGTCAGTGGTGGGGGAAGTGTGGACATCTATGCAGGCACCCCTACCCCAGAACTCGCAGCATAGGCAGCCACCTACCGGCACACTGGATGGCCTGAGACTGCGCACCACCAGCACCACAAGCATAAGGGCATGTCAGCATGGTGGCGGAGGGGTACTGGTGGTGGAGGGGGCAGTGGCAGCTGCCACAGCAGACCATGGCCTAGCCCTGTTTAGGTGGGTGCCATGCACTGCAACAGACAGGCCCTGTCTGACGAACAGTCATGGTATCCCCAGGGAATGAACTGTCCCTGTGGCAACACAGTGGTGCAGTACACACAGTCAGTGTGTCCAGAAGCAGAAGGTCACAGGTTCAAGTCCAAGTTGTGGCTTCTGCCAACCCAGTCCCCATATTTTACCCACTACTAAACTGTGGTAATAAAGACAGAACCTTTATTGCAGATAACATAAACATGTCTGAAACGCCTATATTTTACCCTACAGAGCACAGACACCATAAACATGTGCAATACCTAGAGCAGAGTTTTCCCAAATGCAGTCCTGGAGGGCCAAAAACCATTCAGGTTTCATGCTGTCTCTAATAAAGATGCCTGTGCTGCATTTCTATGCGCCACCCCCATGGTATGCAAATGTATCTCATGCATATTTATTAGGGACAGCATGAAAACCCGAACAGTGTTTGGCCCACCAGGACCGGAGTTGGGAACCTCTGCCCTAGAGCAGCGGCCAACAGGGGCAGAAACACCCGCACCCACAGGCTCCATTATCCAAAGCCTCATGGAGAGGCAGGATGTTGGGCCCTGCATGCAGCAGTATCTCCCAATACTAGCACTTGCATACCTTAGCAATGCCGCCCTAAACCTGGGAATACGTTACACATATATAAAAAGGTTGCTATGATTAATGGCAGATAGCAATTCCTAAGTTCAGCACAATTTGCTGATTGAGCTGCATCATAGCAACCTTTCTGATGTCTGTGGAGTGTGTTTCAGTTCTGGTTTCTGACAGTGTTTACCACCCCGGGGAGTGACCCCAACAGTATTGCATACCATAGCCATGCCTGCACTGTACCCAGGACTGGTGCGGTGGCCAGGGCTGACAAAAGCCTCTATATTTGCACAATGCTGGCATAGGTGTGGGAGTGTGTGTCTGTCTATCCAGTGTGTGGTGGCTGCCAACACCTTACTCAGCCCACACTGCTTGCTCTTTTTCCAGTGTTAGCCTGCCAATGTGCATAATGAGGAGCAAGGTACTGTGGGTATGGCCTCAACAGGGTGGCCTGGGCAGGATGCATCTGCACAGGGCATAGGGCAATGGCTGGGACATTGTAGTGCCTGGCCACCACCTGCATGGACAGGGTGGCCACAGCTTGTCCTGCTGGGTGGTCACTCTCACCCTGACTGAGCAGTGACCATGGTATGGCTAGGTTCCCCCATAGTGCTAGATAGTGTTTTTCTCAAGTGATATTTATGGGGTTTCTTTTTTGGGGCCATTCATTGAATATAAGATATGCCATACTGGGTCAGATGAAGGTCTATCAAGCCCAGTATCCTGTTTCCAACAGTGGCCAATCTAGGTCATATGTACCTAGTAGTTTCTCCAAAAGACACAGGTTCTTCAATGCTTGTACTGGGTCAAGCATTGAAATCCTGGGTCCCTTATTAATAATGGTTTATGGACCTTTCCTCCAGGAACTTGTCCAAACCTTTTTTAAACCCAGCTACACTAACAGCCTTTACTACATCCTCTGGTAACAAATTCCAGAGTTTGATTACACGTTGAGTGAAAAAATATTTTCTTTTATTAGTCTTAAATAGTTTACCCTGTAGCTTCATTGCATGTCCCCTGGTCTTTCTATATTCTGATAACATAAACAATCGATCTACGTTTACCCGTTCCACTCCGTTCATTAATTTATAGACTTCTATCATATCTCCCCTCAGCCGTCTCTTTTCCAGGTTAAAGAGCCCTAACCTTTTTAGCCTTTCTTCATAGGAGTATCTTTCCATCCCCTTTACTATTTTGGTGGCTCTTCTCTGAACCTTTTCTAATAATGCTATATCCTTTTTAAGATACAGCGACCAGAATTGCACACAATATTCAAGGTGCGGTCTCACCATGGAACGGTACAGAGGCATTATAATATCTTTTGTTTTATTTTCCATTCCTTTCCTTATGATACCTAGCATTCTATTTGCTCTTTTGGCTGCCGCTGCACACTGGGCCGAGGGTTTTAACATGTTATCCACAATGACGCCTAAATCTTTTTCCTGGGTGGTGGTTCCTAATGTGGAACCTTGCATTGTGTATCTGTTTGGTGTGTATGCTGACATCCCAGTTTTGGGTACATGCATCTCTTCCAGGAACATGCACTATGGACTAGCTAGCAGACTGTCTGCAGTTAGTTTGTGTATGGCTGGAACACCTTGCAGGGTGTAGCGGCTGGAGACTCACTGTGCTCGCTGCTGGAGAATGTCAGATGGTGGTGGGGGGCAGCTGAGCATTTCCAGGCCTACTGTCTGTCTGCCTTGTCTTATGGATGTGTACAGATCTGCATTGACTGCCCTGTAGGGTGCCTGTTCCCCAGCAGGACTGGGGTTGATGGTCCCCTCTACTGCCACCATTGCAGGGAGGTAGAATGTGGATCTGTTGGTGGGAGATCCTGTTTCCCAACCCTGAGCCACAGAGAGTGGGTTGGGTGGTGGTACATAATCCACCTATAGGTCCACCCCCCCCTCCCCTCCCCTCCCCTCCCCTCCCCTCCCCTCCCCTCCCCTCCCCTCTATCATGTGACCATGGCACCAACACAGGATATGCACTATTCTGGGTGCATCACAGCCCATAAGGGCTAGACATGACTGAAAAATACAGATGGACAGAGATGTATCCTATATGTGTCTGCAAGAATGCCCACGCCCATGCTAGCACTGACAGGGACCTATAGCATAGTCTATTTCAGCCGTGAAAGGTGCTGTGGACCTGGTGCTGGGCGCCCCACCTCACCCTCAGGGTGAGCACAGTACCCGCACAATGTGACGGTCTGTAGCTACTCTGTGCCAGTAGCACACACGGTCAGTACCCCTACCAGGCTGAGGTGCTGTGGGGGTGCACACTGTCAGTTCTCCCTACCAGGTCGAGGTGCTGTGGGGGTGCATACCCCAACTTGTGATCATCTGTAGACTGCTGATTTGCATGTGCAGTGCATCATGGGTATGGGTGGGTTAACCCTATCCTGGTAACCACAGCAGACAGTTTGTGTGGTGACCTGAAGTCCTTCTGTACCCAGCCAAGGGCTTGCTAGTAGCTGTAGCCCTCTGGTTACTTCACTGCCTGTGAAGCCAGAGATCATGGGTTTTATCCCACAGTGGGGTTATTTGATAGGGCTGTCTGAGGCATTTTCTTTTTTTTATTTAAATTAGTGCTGCCAGCAAAAACACACTCACAGTGCTGCAACCTTAGGGTGCCTCATAAGGCACCCTATAGGGAACATTATAAGGTACCTAGGGGGACAGTGCACTTTATAATGTGCCCTCTGGAGTGCCTTATAGGGCGCCTTATGCGGCATCTTAGGTTACGGCACTGTGAGGGTGTGTTTGCTGGCAGCACTAATTTAAATTTAAAAAGAAAATGCCTCAGACAGCACTGATTTAAATTAAAGGGTAATGCCTCAGACAGCATTATGCATTAAGCCCACTGGGGGATCAAACTCATGACCCCTGTTTCATCAGTCAACGTATTAACCATTGTACTACACCTCTGTTCTTGTGCTTGTAGGTCAGCGCGCCTAATTAAGGCTAAAGCGTGTTAACGTGCCACGGCTCCCTCTATCGCATGAAAACGTACCTTATCGCACGATAACCCTAAATGTTACCTTAAGTCTGGAACGCCCACTACCTTATATGGCATTCGTCACAGTAAGACTGCAACTAACGCCGGTAACATTAAGATGGTTTAGTAAACATACCCATAAGAGAAAATATTTTTTCACTCAACGTGTAATCAAACTCTGGAATTTGTTACCGGAGGATGTAGTAAAAGCTGTTAGTGTAGCTGTTAGTGTTTAAAAAAGGTTTGGACAAGTTCCTGGAGGAAAGATCCATAAACCATTATTAAAAGGGACCCAGGATATCACTGCTTGACGCAATACAAGCATTGAGGAACCTGTGTCTTTTGGGGAGACTGCTAGGTACTTATGATCTAGATTGGACACTGTTGGAAACAGGATACTGGGCTTGATGGACCTTGGTCTGAGCCAGTATGGCATATATTATGTTCTTATGTTGGAAGCTGTTGAAGAGGTGGGGAAGGCCTTTTCAGAGCAGATGATACAGTATGCTACTTGACTTGCTAATTTGGGGCCTGTGGTTGTACAGTATGATATAGATATTAACATAGACAAAAGTGGAGAGAAAGGGTATGTTTAATAAAAGTTACTGTGCATTAATGTAAGTTAACATGCGTTAAGTGCTACCACAGCCTATTCAGTTCTATGGGCCATGGCAGGACTTAGCGCTTGTTAATTTTCATTACATAAGATATACCATACTGGGTCAGACCGAGGTCCATCAAGCCCAGTATCCTGTAATGCATGTTAACCTTTAGTAAACATACCCCTAAGATGGAGGATTGTGTTGGAGGAGGAAGATAATGTATTGCTATATAAGAAATTAGAGAACATAGTAACATAGTAAATGACGGCAGATAAAGACCAGTATGGTCCATCTAGTCTGCCCAGTAAGATGGCAGGAGTAGGTGCATCTGCCACTCTGTGCAGGCCACCCCTCCCCATGTTTTTGTTTAGGGGTGAAACCACCGCTCCATCTAGGACACCCCTATTTGTTGAGAAATTAGAGAAATTAGATAGTTCAGTTTATTTTGATTTTATCCTGTTGCGGTAAAAGGGATCCACTGTGTCTGTCCCATGCCATTTTGAATTCCGTCACTGTGTTTGCCCCCAACACTTCCATCGGGAGGGCATTCCAAGCATCCACCACCCTTTCAGTGAAAAAGTATTTCTTGACATTGCCTTTCAATTTACCACCTTGCAGCTTCCTGTTATGCCCTCTAGTTTTACAGCTTCCCCGTCTTTGGAAGAGGCTTGTTTGTTCATTATTTCTCTTTAAGTATTTAAAGGTTTGAATCATATCTCCCCTATCCCTCCTCTCCTCCAAAGCGTACATATTTAGGTCTTCAAGTCTCTTCTCATAAGGCTCCTGATGCAAGCTCCAAATCATTTTGGTCGTCTTCCTCTGAGCAGTTTCCTGTCTTTTTACATCCTTTGCAAGATACGGTCTCCAAAACTGAACACAGTATTCCAAGTGAGGCCTCACCAGTGACTTATACAGTGGCATTAGTTCCTCTTTCTTTCTGCTTGTATTTCCTCTTTGTATGCAGCCCAAGGAGTGGAGGAGTAGCTTAGTGGTTAGAACACTTGTTTGGTAACCAAGCAACCAGGGTTCAAGTCCTACTAGCACTCCTTGTGGCCTTGGGCAAGTCACTTAACCCTCCATTGCCTCAGAAGAAAGGTCTGGCAATCTACTTCCAGTGACACTGCCAAGAAAACCCAGGAGCTTCTGGGTCACCAGGAGTCAGGACTGACTCAAAGGCACAAATTGCATGCAGCCCAATATCCTCCTGGCTTTTGCCACCACCTTGTCGTACTGTTTTGCCACCTCGAGATCTACAGAAATAATCACACCAAGTTCTTTCTCCTGATCCGTGCACGCCAACCTCTCGCCCCCTATCGCGTACATTTCCCTTGGATTTCTGCTACCCAAGTGCATGACACTGCACTTCTTTGCATTAAATCTTAATTGCCAAGCATTAGACTATTCTTCCAGTTTTTGTAGATCTTTCCTCATGTTAACCACTCCCTCTGGTGAGTCCACTCTGTTGCAAATTTTCGTGTCATCTGCAAAAAGACAGACTTTTCCATTTAGTCTTTCAGCAATATCACTCACAAATATATTGAACAGTACCGGGCCCAGGACCAAACCCTGACGCACCCTGCTAATCACCTTCCTTTCATCCGAGTGAGCTCCATTTACCATCACCTTCTGTCGTCTGTCTGTCAACCATTTTCTAATCCAGTTTACTACCTTGGGACCCATCCCCAAACTACTGAGTTTATTGATATGCCATGAGGACCAGTATCAAAGGCTTTGGTGAAATCCAGGTAGATGATATCCATCACATGCCCCTGATCTAGTTCTCTGGTCACTCAGTCAAAGAACTCAATCAGATTTGTTTGGCAAGATCGTCCTTCAGTAAAACCATGTTGCCTCGGATCTTGCAACCTGTTGGTTTTGAGGAAGTCCACTATTCACTCTTTCAGGAGCGCCTCCATTACTTTTCCCGCCACCGAGGTAAGGCTCACAGGCCTGTAGTTTGTCACTTCTTCCCTGTCACCACTTTTGTGTAGAGGTACTACATCAGCCATTCTCCAGTCCTGAGGAACTTCTCCTGTTTCCAAGAATCTGTTGAAAATATCCTTTAATGGCCCTGCAAGAACCTCTCTGAGCTCTTTCAATATCCTGGGATGTATCCCATCCGGTCCCATGGCCTTGTGCACTTTCCGTTTTGCAAGTTCTTCTAACACATCATTTTCTGTGAATGGTGTGGTTTCTACTTCATTCCCATTTTTATATTTGGGAGTCACAGGTGGTCCTTCTCTAGGATTTTCTTTAGTAAAAACAGAGCAGAAGTATTTGTTTAGCAATTTTGCTTTTTCAATGTCACTTTCCATGAGTCCGTTCCCAGCACTTCTGAGTCCTGCAATTCCACCTCTGTCTGCAGAAGGAAACATTTGAGATTTCTAATTCCTAACGTTGAGGAAATATATGATATAAGTTCTAAAACTGCAGTTTTAGGACTTCCAATTGCAAAAGTATTTTACATATCGGTATTAAATAAGGCTTTGCTACCAGATGCTCAGATGGAAATGTCTCAGATTTTGTTAGACAGTTTGGACTTACCTGCTGTTTTGGAAATTTCTTTGTCATAGAATCTACATTTATTGCTTCCTTTATATGTTAAGCTGATTGAGATCTTATTTTGCAGACAGGTAACAAATATTTTATAGTCTGAAATTAGTAATGTTCTCCCAGATGTGACTAGAGGCCGCTCAGAAGAGAAGAAACAGTTTATTGATATGCACCCTTGGATCCTGTAAATTGTTTGTTTTTAAAACGTCCCATGTAAATGTATTATAAAATATAAAAACTTAAAGTATGCGTTTTTGATCAATCTCAATTATCATTATTTCTCAGTGATAAAATGCCAATTTCTGGTGACAACGGCGAGCCCCTGAAAGATAGTCCTGAGACCTAGCTGCAATATCTCCACTAAGGACATTTTCTCCAAGCTGTTAGTTACCTGTCCTTTTTTCTTGGTTTAATGTGAGGTTTTTCACAGTTTCTTATGCGTTGGTCTGCCTCGTCTCCATTGTTGAGGCCTATATCGAGTCCGTTTTCCTATCCATCATGATACTATTCATTTTGGTTTGTATTTATTTTGTGTTTTGTTTTCTGGATTTCTCAGTTCTTTACAAATGAATGCTTGGAATGATTATAGTAAATCTATAAATAAAAAGTTTTTAATACCGTTTTCAGTCTGGATGGAACCATCGTTGATAAGAATTTTAAATAAATGGTGCTCTATTAGCAGTTTTTTTCAACACATGGTGGTAGTATTGTATTACAGCCTGCCAGTAGATGTCTCTCTCCTGCTATAAATTTGTGTTTTCTCAATGCAGAAAGGTACAATGTATTCAGTCTTGCCTTACTGTTTAGGCAGAAGCAAATTTAAAAAGACTTGAATCTGAATCAGGGGGAGGATGAAAGGGGTATAGGACCTCTTAGATTACTAACAAACTAATTACAGAGGTTTAACTTGCACTAAAGTATTTGCCTTCATACCACTCTGTGCCTTTCTTGATGTACATACTCTGTGCCTTTCTTGATGTACGGATAGATTCATGTCCTTTGACTTTCAAGTCATTGCCCCTCATGTGGCACTAATGTCAGTATTAAACAATATTTTAGGGCAAGAGTTCTGAATACAGACCTTGGGACACACAGAGCCAGTCAGGTTTCCAGGATAACTACAACGAATATGCATTGTGGTTATATTGAAAAACCGGTTGCCTAGATGTGTCCCAAGGACTGGGGTGAGAATTCCTAATCTATGAAATTCTCAGGGCCGGTGCAAGGGTTATCGGTGCCCTAGACAAACTTTCAGCCTTATGCCTACACCCTCACCCTCACCCTCACCCCCCCCCCCCCCAAGATTTTGATAATTAAACTCAACAGTCATGATCATTGAAATACCACCCCTTCCACAACTATCTTGTAAAAATACATAAATGGACCTCATACTTTTAAATTATGGGTGTCAAGCTCCACTGCTGGAGGGCCACAAACCAAGCTGATTTTCATAAGAACGTAAGATATGCCATACTGGTTTAGACCAAGGTCCATCAAGCCCAGTATCCTGTTTCCAAGAGTGGCCAATCCAGGTCACAAGTACCTAACAGTTTCCCCCCCCAAAAAAGGTTCCACAATGCTTGTACTGGGGCAAGCAGTGGATTTCCCGGGTCCCCTTTAATAATGGTTTATGAACATTTCCTCCAGAAACTTCTTCAAACCTTTTTTAAACCCAGCAACACTAACAGCTTTTACTAAATCCTCTGCTAACAAATTCCAGAGTTTGATTACACGTTGCGTGAAAAAATATTTTCACTTATTAGTCTTAAATAGTGTAGGCGGGTTCTTACCTACAAAAGCATCCTTAACATTTACCAAGATTGTCTGGGCACATGGGACCCGTGCACCAGAAGAAACAAAACAAAAGAAACTCAGATCACAGTTACTTGTCAGCAAAAATTCTGTTTTTATTTAGTACATGCAAACTCCATAAGCACAGGAAAAAAGTCTGTCTTATGGATCTGAGGGCGAGCAACATTCTCCCTCCCATCGGGGAGAGAGAATGCTGCTGCCGCGAGCTCTGTACTTGCTCTCTTATATATCCTTCTCCGCAGCAACTCTTGCACTGAGTCTTGTTCCGTGTGCACAAATAGTTGTAAAGCCATTTACAAAACTTAGAGCCTTCTGCAAAAAGTCAGAGTGCTGCTTGCAGAAGTTTGCTAAAGCTCTCCAGATGGGACCCCCTCCCTTATGATTATGTCTTAGGGTCTGCAGCTGTATTCCAAGGTCTTCCTTATCTGTGCTGTGGAGCGTATCTCTCCTGCATTCCTTGGGGCCCGCTTATGGTCTTCTATTTCCCAGCACTAATTGCATCCATTCTTCAGGGCTAGAGAATTTTCTGTTCATTATTTTTCTGTTAATTATTTTCTGGCCTGGCCTGTATTTTGCTTTCTGGGCCTAACACTGCATATTCCTATGCAGAGTAAGGTTTCTTCCAGACTGTACTAGGCCACAGACACCTTCTTGTTCCTGGATACCCCACTTGCTCTGTCTTCTTGTGCCATTCATGCAGGGTGCTCGTGCAAGCCACAGGCGGCAGGATTACAGTCACCAACAGCACATAAGGCAAACCTAAGCAGACCTATTCCTAAAATATCCCAACAGTTTTAACAACTTTGAATAATTTTGTATCATCTACAAATCTGATTACCTCACTCATTATTCCCATTTCCAGATCATTTACAAATATGTTAAAAAGCAGCGGACCCAGCACAGATCCCTGGGGTACTCCACTATTCACCTTTCTCCATTGAGAAAATTTGCTATTTAGCCCTACCCTCTGCTTTCTATCGTTTAACCAGTTCCTGATCCACAATAGTACACTGCCTCCTATCCCATGACTTTTTAATTTTGCCAAAAGTCACTCATGAGGGTCCTTGTCAAAGGCTTTCTGAAAATCCAGATACACTATATCAACTGAATCACTTTTGTCTACCTGTTTATTCACACCTTCAAAAAAACATGACAGATTAGTAAGACAAAATCTTCCTTAGCTAAAGCCATGTTGGCTACCTCCCATTAAGCCATCATTATCTATATGTTCAGTAATTTTGTTCATTATAATGGTTTCTACCATTTTTCCCAGTACTAATTTATTTTATTTATTTATTATTTATTACAAGTTCTTATATACCGCACTATTCGGCATCAGCGCGGTTTACATTATAACATAAAGACCATAACAACAAGCTGTTTGGGTCAGGGTCACCGGTCTGTAGTTTCCCAGATCACAGCTGGAACATTTTTTAAAAATTGGCATTACATTGGCCATCCTCCAATCTTCAGGTATTATAGATGATTTTAATGAGAGTTCACAGATTACTAATAGTAGGTCTTCAACCTCATATTTCAGTTCTTTCAACACCCTTGGATGTATACCATCCAGTCCAGATGATTTGCTTATCAAACGGTTGTAATACATCTTCCTGGTGTATCGATATTTCTTTCAATTCTTCTGCGGCATCTCCTTTAAATACCATTTCAGTCATGGGCAACATCCCTGCATTTTCCTCAGGAAAAGACCAAAGCAAAGAATTCATTCAGTCTCTGCTATGGCCTTCTCCCCTCTTAGGGGTATGTTTACTAAACCGTCTTAATGTGCGCTCTGTGACGTTATCGCGCGATAAGGTACCTTAGCATGCGATAACGCACGCAGCAGCACAAACGAGTGCTGAAGGTGGAGAAAGGCTCCTGGAGGGCGGAGGAAGGCTCCCCAGGGGCGGAGAGAAGGGGTCAATGGGTGGAGAGTGGGAGGGGAGAGGCTCCCCGCACACTAACACTGTGAAATCCGAGGCTGAAAACTAACGCCAGTGAAACCCTGGCGTTAGAGCTGATTTAAAGGGAAGAGAAACCATTTCTGTCAGCAATGTACAGCAAAACCAGGGAAACCTACCAAAAAGTGATAAGTGTGATACATGTGCACGGAACAAAAGGGCAAATAAACAGTGAAAATGAACAGAAGAAAGTGGAAAAATAAAATAACCAAGCTGGGCAATAGTGATCTCAATGGGAAACATCAAAAAACAATCCCAAGAAGGCACCAAAAAAAGGATATGATTTCTGGAAGGGTCCATGCTCCGTCCCAATACAAGGTGAATGAGCCCACAGTGAAATTGCGCTGTGCAGGTTTTTCCTCTCCATCAGACAGGTTTCCCTGTTCACATGTGCAGCAACAGCAGGGCGGGCATGTCAGAACGGCCAACTGGACAGATGCTTGGAAATGGGATACAGAGGGCTGCAGGCGGCACATGCTGTGGTGCAGCTGGGGCACAGTGCGGACTAGGCAGATGCCTAGGTGGCACTTAGGAATGCTGAAACTGTACAGCAGCCAGACAGCAACTGATGAGGGCCCAACATGGGCATGAGTGTGTTTATCACAGTGCCACAGGGGATAGTACCCAGCAGGTACCTCCAAGGGCACAGAACATTGGCAGGCGGTGTTGGGGGGGAAGCGTGGACGTCTATGCAGTGCTATGCAAGCACTGGCAAGTCAAATGCAAGGCATTGATAAGGCAGGCAAAGGGAGAATTTGAGAAGAAGCTTGCTGCGGAAGCAAAAAACGCGAAGTAAAGACCTTTTCAAGTACATTCGTAGCAAAAAACCTCTGAGAGAGTCAGTTGGTCCATTAGATGATAAAGGGGTTAAAGGAGCACTAAGAGGCGACAAGGAGATAGCGGAGAGATTGAATGAATTCTTTGCTTCAGTCTTTATTGAGGAAGATGTAGGGATGTTACCCATGACTGAAGTGGTATTTAAAGGTGCGGAAGAATTGAAGGAAATATCGATACATCGGGAAGATGTATTACAACTATTAGATAAACTGAAGAGTAACAAATCACCTGGGCCGGATGGTATACATCCAAGGGTGTTGAAAGAACTGAAATATGAGATTGCAGACCTGCTATTAGTAATCTGTGAACTATCATTAAATACCTAATACCTGAAGATTGGAGGACTATCATTAAATACCTCTAATACCTGAAGATTGGAGGATCGCCAATGTAACACCAATTTTTAAAAAGGGTTCCAGGGGTGATCCGGGAAACTACAGACCAGTGAGCCTGACATCAGTACCGGGAAAAATGGTAGAAACCATCATAAAGAATAAAATTACTCAGCATGTAGATAGTCATGACCTAATGGGAGACAGCCAACATGGCTTTAGACAAGGGAGATCTTGTCTTACTAATCTGTTATGTTTTTTTGACGGAGTGAATAATCAGATGGACAAAGGTGAGTCGGTTGATATTGTGTATCTGGACTTTCAGAAAGCCTTTGACAAGGTCTCTCATCAGAGACCTTTGGCAAAACTAAAGAGTCATGGGATAGGAGGCAGTGTACTATTGTGGATCAGGAAATGGTTAAAAGATAGAAAGCAGAGGGTAGTGCTAAATGGCCAATTTTCCCAATGGAGAAAGGTGAATAGTGGTGTACCCCAGGGATCTGTGCTGGGTCCGCTGCTTTTTGACATATTCATAAATGACCTGGAAAGTGGAATAACGAGTGAGGTTATCAAATTTGCATATGACACAAAAATATTTAAAGTTGTTAAAACCCAAGAGGATTGTGGAAAATTGCAAGAGGATCTTGATAAATTGGAAGACTGGGCATCAAAATGGCAGATGAAATTTAATGTGGACAAGTGCAAGGTTATGCACCTAGGGAAGAACAACCCAAACTATGGTTACACGATGCAAGGTTCCACATTAGGAACCACCACCCAGGAAAAAGATTTAGGCGTCATTGTGGATACCATGTTAAAACCCTCGGCCCAGTGTGCAGCGGCGGCCAAGAGAGCAAATAGAATGCTAGGTATCATAAGGAAAGGAATGGAAAATAAAACAAAAGATATTATAATGCCTCTATATCGTTCCATGGTGAGACCAAACATTGAATATTGTGTGCAATTCTGGTCGCCGTATCTTAAAAAGGATATAGCGATTTTAGAAAAGGTTCAGAGAAGAGCCACCAAAATGGTAAAGGGGATGGAAGGATGAAGAAAGGCTAAAAAGGTTAGGGCTCTTTAACCCGGAAAAGAGACGGCTGAGGGGTGATATGATAGAAGTCTATAAATTAATGAACGGAGTGGAACGGGTAAACGTAGATCGATTGTTTACCTTATCAGAATATAGAAAGACTAGGGGACATGCAATGAAGCTACAGGGTAAACTATTTAAGTCTAATAAAAGAAAATATTTTTTCACTCAACGTGTAATCAAACTCTGGAATTTGTTACCGGAGGATGTAGTAAAGGCTGTTAGTGTAGCTGGGTTTAAAAAAGGTTTGGACAAGTTCCTGGAGGAAAGGTCCATAAACCATTATTAAGAAGGGACCCAGGATATCAATGCTTGAACCAAAACAAGCATTGTGGAACATGTGTCTCTTGGGGAAACTGCTAGGTACGTATGACCTAGATTGGCCACTGTTGGAAACAGAATACTGGGCTTGATGGACCTTGGTCTGACCCAGTATGGCATATCTTATGTTCTTATGTTCTAACCCCTACCCCAGAACACGCACCATAGGCAGCCGCCTACCTGCACACTGGATGGCCTGACACTGTGCACCACCAGCAGAAGGGCATGTCAGCATGGTGGCAGAGGGGTACTGGTGGTGGAGGGGGGCAGTGGCAGCTGCCCAGAGCAGACCATGGCCTAGCCCTGTGTAGGTGGGTGCCATGCACTGCAACAGACAGGCCCTGCCGGATGAACAGTCATGGTATCACCAGGGAATGCACTGTCTCTGATGCAACATGGTGGTGCAGTGCACACAGCCAGTGTGTTCAGAGGCAGAAGGTCACAGGTTCAAGTCTCAGCTGTGGTTCCTGCCAACCCAGTCCCCATATTTTACCCACTACTAAAACATGCTAATACAAACAGAACCTTTAATGCAGATGACATAAACATGCCCAAAACACCTACATTTTACCCTACAGAGCACAGACACCATAAACAGGCGCATTACCTAGAGCAGAGTCCCCCAAATGCAGTCCTGGAGGGCCAAACACCATTCAGGTTCCATGCTGCCTCTAATAAAGATGCCTGTGCTGCATTTCTATGCGCTGCCCCCATGGTATGCAGATGTATCTCATGCATATTCATGAGGGACAGCATGAAAATCCGAACAGTGTTTGGCACACCAGGACTGGAGTTGGGAACCTCTGCCGTAAAGCAGCAGCAAACAGGGGCAGACACACCCGCACCCACAGGCTCCATTAACCAATGCCTCCTCGAGAGGCAGGACATGGGCCCTGCGTGCATCTCCCAATACTAGCACTTGCATACCTTAGCAATGCCACCCTAAACCCGGGAATACGGTACACAGCTATCAAAGGTTGCTATGATTACTGGCAGATAACAATTATGAAGTTAAGTACAATTTTCTGATTTAGCTGCATCATGGCAACCTTTCTGATATCTGTGGAGGGTGCTACAGGTCTTGTGTCTGACAGTGTTTACCACCCTGGGGAGTGACCGCAACAGTATTGCATACCATAGCCATGCCTGCACTGTGCCCAGGACTGGAGCGGTGGCCAGGGCTGCCAAACACCTCTATAGTTGAACAATGCTGGCATAGGTGTGGGAGTGTGTGTCTGTATATCCAGTGTGTGGTGGCTGCAAACACCCTCCACAGCCCACACTGCCAGCACTGTTACCAGTATTGGCCTGCTAATGTGCATAATGAGGAGCAAGGTACCATGGGTATAGCCCTGACAGGGTGGCCTGGCCAGGATGCATCTCCACAGGGCATAGGGCAATGGCTGTGACATTGTAGTGCTCGGCTACCACCTGTACAGACAGGGTTGCCACAGCATGTCCTGCTGGGAGATCACTCTCACCCTGACTGAGCAGTGACCACGGCATGGCTAGGTTCCCCCATAGTGCTCTATAATATTTCTCTCATGTAATATTTATGGTTTCTCTTTTGGGGCCCAATCACTGACTTATCTGTTTGGTGTGTATGCTGACATCCCAGTTCTGGGTGCATGCATCTTCTCCAGGAACATGCACTATGGGCTAGCTAGCAGACTGTTTGCAGCTAGTATGTGTTTTGCTGGAACACCTTGCTGGGTGCCGTGGCTGCAGGCGAATATCAGATAGTGGTGGGGTGCAGCTGAGCATTTCTGGGCCTAATGTCTGTCTACTATTGCTATATAGATGTGTACAGAGCTGCATTGACTGCCCTGTAGGGTGTCTGTTCCCCAGCAGGACTGTGGTTGATGGTTCCCTCTACTGCTGCCATTGCAGGGGGGGTAAAATATGGATCCGTTGGTGGGAAACCCTGTTTCCCACCCTTAACCCCAGACGGTGGGTTGGGTGGTGGTACATAATCCACCTATGGGTCCATAAAGGCTAAACCTGACTGAAAAATACAGATGCAGCCAAAGTGTGTCTGCAGGAACTACCTATCTCACACACTAGTACTACTGGGAACCTATTTCTGCTATGGAAAGTGCTGTGGACCTGGTGCTGGGTGCCCCACCTCACCCTCAGGGTGAGCACAGTACCCGCACAATGTGACGGTGTGTAGCTACTCTGTGCCAGTAACACACACGGTCAGTTCCCCCTACCAGACCAAGGTGCTGTGGGGTGCATACCCCATCTTGTGTTCATCTGTAGACTGCTGATTTGCATGTGCAGTGCATCATGGGTACGGGTGGGTTAACCCTATCCTGGTGATCACAGCAGACTGTTTGTGTGGTGACATGCAGTCCTTCTGCAGCCAGCCAGGGGCTTGTTAGCAGCTATAGAGCTGTAGCCCACTGGTTACTTCACTGCCTGTGGAGCCAGAGGTCATGGGTTTAAACCCACAGTGGGGTTATTTGATAGGGCTGTCCAAGGCATTATCTATTTTTAATGTACATTAGTGCTGTCAGCAAAAACACCCTAAGCATACTGTAACCATAAGGTCTATAGGGTGCCCTATAAAGCGCCTTCTGAGGCACCTTATGTTACCGTCCATATAAGGTGCCTTATACGGTATCCTATGGAGCGCCTTATAGGGTGCCCTATAGGGGACATTATAAAGTGCACTGTCCGCCACGGCACCCTATAATGTGCCCTATGGAGTGCCTTTTGCGGCACCTTAGGTTACGGCACGTGAGGGTGTGTTTGCTGGCAGCAATAATTAAAATACAAATAAACTGCCTCAGGAAACAATACTTACATGCCAAAGCTGATGCCTCAGACAGCCTTATGCATTAGGCACACTGGGTGATTGAACTCATGACCCCTGTATCATCAATCAGTGTATTAACCATTGTGCTACACCTCTGTTTCTATGTTTGTATGTCTGGGCACCTACTTAAGATTACCGCGCGTTAATGCACTTAGCGGCGCTTCACCCGATAATGTGCGCAGCAGCGCGCGTTATCGCGCGATACTCTCGTTTTGCTGCTTTAAGACTGAAACGCCCACTCCTTTTATGGCAACCTGCACACTATCGCCGGGGTGCACGTTAAGACGGTTTAGTAAACATACCCCTTAGTGTCCCTTTTACCTCTCTATCATCTAGTGGTCAAACTGACTCTCTCACAGGTTTTTTGCTATGAGTGTTCTTGAAAAAGTCTTTATTATGCATTTTTGCTTCCACAGCAAGCTTCTTCGCAAATTCTCTCTTTGCCTGCCTTATCAATGCCTTGCATCTAACTTGCCAGTGCTTATGATGTTTCCAGTTTTCTTTCATTTAGCTCCTTTCTCCATCTCCTGAAAGATGCTTCTTTGGCAACAAAAGCCTCCTTGACCTCACCTTTAACACTAGAAGCCCCAAAAGGAATTTTACCTAGAAACCCCAAAGTGCGTCAGTTGATGCATTATCACGATGACTGCGTTTAGCATGAAATGCAGATGTGAATTAATGTGAAGTTACTTATTTGTTAAATACATGCAGTATGTGATGTCATTACATGATGTCATTGTGTGTCCATTGTTTGTAATGTCGGAGTAAAACTGTAAACAGTTACTGAGATGTGCCATCTAGTGGGAACATGAATTTATACCTAGAAGCCCCAAAGTACGTCAATTGACGCATCCAAGACAATTGAGTGTATCAGTTGGTGTACTTTGGGGCTTCTAGGTATAAATTAATTTTCCCGCAAGGTGGTGCATCTGTCATTAATTTTCAATACACATATTTGAACATCTTGACCTTGCTAACAAAGTCATGGAACATGACTGACATGGTTCCAGCAGTGGCGCTGGTATAAAACTTCAAAGATGCATTTGACCCGGTGAAAAGCGGGATATAAATACAGTTAAATAAATAAATAAATAAAATAAATTTGCGTCAATTGACACACTTTGGGGCTTCTAGTGTTAAACCATGCTGGCAGTTTTTTGGACTTCCTTCCACTTTTCTTAAAGCATGGAATACAGCTTTTAATCTTGTTTTTATTTACTTTCCTTACGTATGTATCCTTTACCCCTTTTATTGCCTCCTTTAGTTTAGCCCATTGCAATTCCACTTCCCTTATCCCCTCCCACCCTGTCAACTCCTCCTTCAGGTACTTGGCCATTTTACTGAAGTCAGTGTTTTTGAAGTCCAGGACTTTGAGCTTGCTGTGATTGGATTCTACCTTGGCTTTTATCTCAAACCACATGCTGTGTGATTTATTTATTTATTTATTTGTAACCATTTTTATACCACTCCTTCCAGTGATCAGCAGCGGTTTACATTTTAACATTTATCTCTGCCAGGACAGCAGTTACAGATAACAACAATTTAGAACTATGTACATAGCAACCGGTAACATAGGAGGTCGAACTCCAAACTATTTAATAGAGAACATGATAAGTTCAGTTAACTAAATACATAATATTTACATTAATGTACACAGGGAATGTTACATGTCTAAAGTGTTTACTTTTTAATCTACTTTATTGGACCAGTTGTGTCATATGATGATTGAGTTGTTGAAACCCGTCATGATATGAATTATTCTTGAAAACAAGTTGGTTTATGTTATTTCTGCCAGATTATAATATTCTTGGAATAAGTAGGTTTTGAGGTTTTTTCGGAAAGATTGGAGGTCCTTGTTGGCTCTTAGTGTGTCAGGGAGTTTGTTCCATTGTGTGGGGGCTAGATAGGTAAATGTTCTATTGCTAGTAGTCGTATTTACCTTGCGTATAGTGAGTGGTATCAGTAGAGTGTTAAGGTTGTGTGTACATCTGTTCCTGTTGAGGGGTTGTGCATTAATGAGTGTTGAGAGGAATGAAGGGGCAATATTGTGAATTAGTTTGAATGTTGTAATTATTATTTTGTATCTTATACGCGCTTGGATCAGTAGCCAGTGAAGTTCCATTAGATGATCGTTGCTGCTGCTCACATGGACACCCACCTGGATATTCAACACGCTATCTCGGTTGGTGATCAATAAATCCAGCACGGAGCGCTCCCTGGTCGGTTCCATCAACATTTGTTTAAGTAATGCATTTTGGAAGGCATCCACAATTTTTTTACTTCTTTCCAGATTTGTAGAAGGAACACTCCAATCCACATCGGGTAGATTAAAATCTCCCAATATGCTCACTTCCCCTTTCATGCCTATCTTTGCAATATCAACAATCAATTCGCTATCCATTTCTTCCATTTGAGTTGGAGGCATGTAGACCGCACCAGTATGGATGATAGTGCCATCTCCTCTTTCCAACACAATCCATAGCACTTCTTCTTTTCCCCACATCCCCTGCATTTCAGAAGCTTTAATACTGCTTTTGACATATAGGGTGACTACTCCTTTTCTACCCTCTCTGTCTCTTCTAAATAGATTATAGCCAACTATGGCTATATCCCATTCATGTGACTCATTAAACCATGTTTCTGTAATGACCACAATGTTCAAGTCCATTTCCACCATTAGGGCTTCCAGATAAAGAACTTTTTTGGTTAGGCTTCGAGCATTTGTGCTCATTGCTTTCCAGCGTTTGTTGACTGGCTTGCCTGCATTTTGCATGGATTTTGTTCTACATGACCCTTCCCACTTGCCATTGATGTGTGGTTCAGAAGTGTGGCTGTTTCCAATGTTTTTTGCTTTTTTTGGGAGTGACGTACTGAACTTGTCCTTCTCCATCCATCACCCCCTTACCCTAGTTTAAATTGATCAAAAAGTGGAGATGTCTCTTTCCATACAAAGATTTGAATTGTTCAAGCCATGGCATTTTCAATAACATCATATGGATGCGAAAGTTGGACAGTGAAAAAGATAGGAAAAAGTTGATGCCTTTGAATTATGGTGCTGTATATACCATGGACTGCCCGAAGAACAAACCAGTCAGTACTAGAGGAGATCAAATCTAAGCTTTCTTTAGAAGCTCAGATGACAAGACTGACTTTCATATTTTGGATCCATCATGCGAAGAGAGAGATCATTAGAGAAAGACATACTTGGCAAGGTAGAAGGTCAACGCATGTCCAGCAATGAGATGGATCGATAGAATAACAGCAGCTACGGGTGCCAGTCTGTCAACAATGAGCCGCCTGACTGAAGACCGAACACAATTTAGGACAACTATCCAGAGGGATGTCATGAATCAACACCAACTCGACGATACTTAACAGCAATAAACCCCAAGAATTTCATTTTACCCCAAGATTTAGAGTTTATTCCAGAAGATTATACTCACAAGTGTAGATGTATTTCCAGTTGTGGCAGTCCTTTTTGGTAGTCCTTCAAGACTGAGCTTCACATTTTCAGAATGTTCCTAATGAATATTCATGAATATATTTGCATATTAGGCAATATAATCAAAATTTAGTTTTTCAGCAGCATGCTGGCTCACGTCTTTTTCTGGTTTTCCTGGATTTGTATAGTATAGAGCCGATGTTTCTTGTCAAAAGATAAGCTTTGCTGACATTGAGTAATTGCATTTTGAATTTAAAATTTAATCTCTTCAAATCAGCTTGCATTACAAGAGACTTGGGGTATGTTTACTAAACTGTCCTAATGTTACTGGCGCTATTTGCAGTGATAATGTGAAGAATGCCAAATAAGGAGTGGACGTTCCAGTCCTAAGGTAGCAAGAATATGTATCGTGTGATAGTGGGCGCCATGGCACTTTAATGCATGTTAACCTTAAGTACATGCCAGTGCAGTGTTAGCAGCTATAACAATGTAGCCCACTGGTTACTGCAATGACTGTGAAGGCAGAGGTCATGGGTTTGATCCTGCAGTGGTGTAATCTAAAATGGCTGTCTGAGGCATTTTCTTTTAATTTAAATCAGTGCTGCCAGCAGAAACACCCTCAAAGTGCTGTAGCCTATCTGCCAAGGCACCCTATAATGTGCCCTATAGGGCATTGTATAGGGCGCCTTATAGGGCGCCTATGAGGCACCTTAGGCTACAGCACTGTGAGGGTGTTTCTGCTGGCAGCACTGATTTAAATTAAAAGAAAATGCCCCAGTCAGCTTTTTTAGATTACACCACTGCAGGATTGAACCCATGACCTCTGCCTCTACAATCATTGATGTAACCAGTAGGCTACATCTCTATAGCTACTACCACACTGCTGGCTGGCTGCAGAAAGACTGCAGGTCACCACACAAACTGTTTGCTGTGGTTACCAGGATAGGGTAAACCCGCCCATACCCATGATGCACTGCACATGCAGATCAGCAGTATACAGCTGATCACATAATGGGGTATGCACCCCCACAGCACCTAGGCCTGGTAGGGGGAACTGACCGTGTGTGTTACTGGCACAGAGTAGCTACAGATTGTAACATTGTGCGGGTCCTGTGTTCACCCTGAGGGTGAGGTGGGGCACCCAGCACCAGGTCCGCAGCACCTGCCTTGGCTGAGATAGGCTATGCTGCAGGTCCCCATCAGTGTCAGTGTGTGATAGGTAGTCCTTGTGGCCACACCTAGGATGCACCTGTGTCCATCTGTATTTCCCAGTCATGTCTAGCCCTTGTGGACTATGATGTACCCAGAATAGTGCATATCCAGTGTGGGTGCCATGGTCACATGGTATAGGGGGGAGGGGGTGTTTGGACCCAAAAGCAGATTATGTAGCACCACCCAACCCGCCCTCTGTGGCGCAGGGTGGGGGGGACAGGATCTCCCACCAACAGATCCACATTGTACATCTCTGCAATGGTAGCAGTAGAGAGGACCGTCAACCCCAGTCCTGCTGGGGAAGAGGCACCCTACAGGGCAGTCCATGCAGATCTGTACGCATCACATAAAGGCAGTGGCAGACAGGCAGAACGCTGGAGAAACCTCAGCTGCCCACCACCACTATCTGACATTCACCAGCAGAGGACACAGTCAGTCTCCACCCACTGCACAGTGTTCTAGCCATATACATGCAAACTGCAGACAGTCTGCTAGCTATTACATAGTGCATACTCCTGGAGGAACTGTGTGCACCCAAAAATGGGATGTGAGCACACGCACCAAGCAGGTATGTCAGTGATTAGACCCCCAGAACAAAAAGAACACATAAATATCACTTGAGAAAAATACTGCATAGCACTATGGGGGAACCTAGCCATGCCGTGGTCACTGCTCAATCAGGGTGAGATTGACCTCCCAGCATGACATGCTGTGGCCACCCTGTCCATGCAGGTGGTGGTCGGGCACTACAATGTCCCAGCCATTGCCCTATACCCTGTGCAGATGCATCCTGCCCAGGCCACCCTGTCCGGGCCATACCCACAGTACCTTGCTCCTCATTATGCACATTGGCAGGCTAACACTGGAAACAGTGCAAGCAGTGTGGGATCAATAAGGTGTAGGCAGCCACAACACACTGGATAGACAGACACACACTCCCACACCTATGCCAGCATTGTGCAAATATAGAGGTTTGTGGCAGCCCTGGCCACCACACCAGTCCTGGGCACAGTGCAGGCATTGCTATGGTACGCAAAACTGTTGGGGTCACTCCCCAGGGTGGTAAACACTGTCAGAATCAATAACTGAAACACACTCCACAGATATCAGAAAGGTTGCTATGATGAATCTCTATCAACAAATCGTGTTTAACTTAGGATTTGTTATCTGACATTAATCATAGCAACCTTTTGATATATGTGGAATGTGTTCCCAAGTTTAGGACGGCATTGCTAAGTTATACAGGTGCCAGTATTGGGAGATGCTGCTCCGCGCAGGGCCCAACAGCCTGACTTTCCATGAGGCGTTGGATAGTGGAGCCTGTGGGTGTGGGTGTTTGTACCCCTGTTGGCCTCTGCTCTAGGGCTGAGTTTCCCAACTCCGGTCCTGGTGGGCCAAACACTGTTCAGGTTTTCATGCTGTCCCTAATGAATATGCATGAGATACATTTGCATATAATGGGGGCGGTGCATACAAATGCAGCACAGGCATATTTATTAGGGACAGCATGAAACCTGAGTGGTGTTTAGCCCTCCAGGACTGCAGTTGGGAAACTCTGCTCTAGGAATTGCACATGTTTATGGTGTCTGTGCTCTGTAGGGTAAAATATAGGCGTTTCAGGCATGTTTCTTTTAACTGCAATAAAGGTTCTGTCTTTATTACCATAGTTTAGTACTGGGTAAAATATGGGGACAGGGTTGGCAGAGGCCACAGCTGGGGCTTGAACTTGTGACCTTCTGCTCCTAAACACACTGGCTGTGTGTACTGTGCCAAACTGTTGCCACAGGGGCAGTTCATTCCCTTGGGATACCATGACTGTTCATCAGACAGACCTTGTCTGTTGCAGTGAACAGCACCCACCTAAATGGGGCTTGGCCGTGGTTTGCTGTGGGCAGATGCCACTGCCTCCTCCACCACCATCACCCCTCCGCCACCATGCTGACCTGCCCTTATACCGGTGATGCGCAGTCCCAGGCCATCCAGTGTGCCGGTAGGCAGTTGCCTATGGGGTGGGTTCTCAGGTAGGGGTGCCTACATGGACATGCGCGCTTCCCCTCGGCACCGCCTGCCAATGTTATGTGCCCTTGGGGGTACCTGCTGGGTAATATCCCCTGTGACACTGTGGGACACACACTCATGCACATGTTGGACCCTCGTCAGTTGCTGTCTTGCTGCTTTACAGTTTTGACATTCCTATGTGCCACCTAGGCATCTGCCTACTCTGCACTGTTCCCCAGCTGGACCACAGCATAACAAACCTGCCCAATATAAATGACAAAACCCTGATCACCGCTATTTCACTGTGGGATCATTCAATTTGTAGGGGGACAGAGCATAGCCCCTTCCAAACATGATATTTTCCTTTTTACGCTTTGTCAGTAGTGTTGCTTTATGTTTATCATTAGTAGCCCTATTGGCCAGCTTAGTTATGAGAATTTCAAATGTGGTTCTGGTCATTTAATATGTTTATTTGCCTTTTTGGTTCCTTCACATGTATCACTACTATCTCTTTTCTGGGTTTCCCTGGCTTTGCTGTTCATTGCTGACTGAAATGGTTTTTCTCTCCTGCAAATGTGTCTCTAGCACGAGGTTTTCACTGGCGCTAATTTTCAGACCTTCATTTCACGGCGTTAGTGTGCATGGGGGCCTCTCCCTGCCCACTCTCTGCCCATTGACCCCTCATCTCCACCCCTGGGGAGCCTTACTCTGCCCTCTGGGGAGCCTTACTCCACCCTCTGCGCATCTTAACGCCGCCGCAGACATTATTGTGCGATACATGATGTTCTCTCATGGTAAAGCGCCATTATCATGCGATAACATCACTTATCGCACGATAACATCGCAGCTGCGACGTTAGCACTGTTTAGTAAACATACCCCTTGGTCTTAGCATGTTGTATGAATGATTCAGCAGATCTTAATCCTTACCTTGTTAATTTCTTATGAATCATTTAGACAGTTCACATTAATGAATATTAGTGGAAGATACTAAACATATCCTTTCTAAAGACTACTGCTGAATCCCGAACTTATAGCATTTCTCTAAGAAAAAGCTTGTAAATCTATACTGATTTATGATTTTATAAAGAAAGGATCTTCAAGATTTCTTTCACTTGCAGGACTTTTGATACATATTTATGTTTAAATCTGTTTATTAATATTTTCCATAGGTGCACCAGTACAAATTATACACATCAAACATAAATACAAGAAAAATCTATAAACACGAAACCAGAGAAACCAGAGAATCTCAGGGGCTACAAATAAGCATAACCAGCAAAGCATTCAAGAATACAGTATCAGCCATATTCCACTGCCCCCCCCCCCCTGCAGCTCAATAGCAAAGAAACCAGCAACCCCCTCACCAAAACAAACCAAACTAACCCTATACCCCAGTCCCCCACCCGTGGGTCAGGAAGGTACTATATAGATATAGGTATTGCGACGCTCCTGCCTGCGCCCTAGAGCTTACAGGCAGGAGTGGCCTTATTTTGTCCCTTGAAGAATTAGTTGGCACGGTTCCCAATGAATCTTGGGAACTGTAGTGCACTTGTATATTCCTTAGGGAAGAATTGTAGTCGTGACCAGATGTGGTTAGGCAAGCAAGAAAATTTATTTGTCTTGGGGATAGTTTCCAGTGCATCAAAAGCTCAAAGCAACAAACGCAAAAAGTGGAACTTTTAGAATAAACAGAGGAAAACAGGAACTCAGGAAGCAGTGAAATCAAATTGGCTTTAACTCATCTCTTCATAAACTCCAGCAGCTTAACTCAGCATTGCCTCATGTGGTTGTTAGAGAATATTGCAGCTTTATATCAATAGCTGTTCTCTTCACAGCGTGACTTGGAAACAGGTGAACACAATCAGGAACTCTTACGATTAAACAACAAGAAAAGCCAACGTTTTATATTCTCTTCATATAAAACTTATGTGCTTCTTTAAACTGTTATTCAATACAGCAGAAAGAGCAATCCATGGCACAAGGCTCAGGATTCAAGGTAGGCAAAGAACTTTCTACCTGCATGTATTCTTCTGAACTAACAGAATTACTGTCCGTATCAGGTTCCTTATTTTGCCCTGACTTCAGCTCCAGGAACTTCTGAAATTCCTTCAGTAGCAATTCAGCCTGTGTTTGCTTTTCATCTGGTGGATAGTTATTGGCAAGGGTTACGCCCTTCCCCCACTCACTATCTACATCGGTAGCAAAGTTAGGTTTGCACAGTTCAGCACTATATGAAGGTTTCTTCAGCCAAGCATACAAATTAGGAAATTGTGCTTTACCTTGTTTAGAGGCATTTATAAAAGAACTTCTCTTAGGAAAACTTTCTCCTGGCTGTAGTTCTCTGTCTTTATAGCACTGCTTGTTGGCATTAGAAGTACCTTTTCTCCACGTGCTGCTTTCTCGAGGCTGGCTAGGTCTAGGCTTTACCCGGCAGTAAGAGTTTCTTGCAGGGTACGTTGGACTCCCAGGCTGGCTCTTCCGGGGCTCTGTCTTCTCACAAGGTCCTAGTGCTCTTCTCCTTGCTTCTAGGGTTTCAGCACTCTGCACTCCTCTCACAAGGTTCTTTTGGACTTGGATATCCTTCCCCACGCTATCCTCTGGGATATTCTCTGTGGTCCTCTCTGCAACAACAACCTGTTCACTCTTCTTCTCCTTCACCGCCTTCCCTCCCTTCTCTCTCTTCTCTGAGGTTTTAAAAAGGGCTTCAATTCTCGGCACTCCCTGCCATTCCCTTGGGTGTGCCCAATCAGAGCTGAAGCCTAACTCCTCCCCTGGACTGGGGTGTGTCTTCGGCTCAGCAGAGAACTGTGTTTTTTTCAGGTCAGTTTTGGAAATCCTGTGGGAGTTAACTCTGCTCTCAGGATTTTCCTCAACGTCCATTTCTTCTGAAGGTCCATCTTCACCACAGTATGTATAGTACAATACACCCCTCCCCCACCAACCCCACCCTCTTCCCAACCCACGCTACACCATCCCCATGACCCAATCTCCCCCACCCATCATACCCCACCCAACCCCCCCCCCCCCTTCTAACGCAAACAGATATTAAGCCCAGCAAGAGGACAGGCTCGTGGTGCCTCTTCTCCCGCACCTGCCCCCCCCCCCCTGTACCAGTAGGCCCCACTAACATGAGACTACTACATCCACCACATAAAGTATAAAGTGGTCACCACAGTTTCTCTTGTAAAAATAGTTTGACATGGTAATTCCAAAAAGACAAATCAAATAGTTGGCAAAAACTGTCAGATAAGAAAAAGAAAGTATAACCACCGATGAATAAAAAATGTGTATTCATAAGCAGATATGACACAAAGCAGACAAAAATGCCTAGGTGAATATAAGCTAATGCAATATCTTTAATATGTTTTCCTGAAGGATTAACTTTCAGCAAGAGGTGAAAAGTTTTAAAAAATGTTAAAATTAATCGCATGGGTTGAACATGCAGCTTCACCTGGGTGACTTCAGATAACAAAGAACAACTATTTCTAGCTAATATAATAGTAACCCAGACTGCAATAATTTTGCTAGCAAAATGATTTGAATATTTAGCTCATTACCATTTTAGGTCTTGAGGTATCACTCATCACCTTTGGCCAGACAGGGCCTTCTCCCCTCCCCTCCCCTCCCCTCCCCTCCCCTCCCCTCCCCCTATCTCCCTCTTCTCCTCCCTCCCTCTCTTACTCCTCAGCTTTAATTTCTCTATATCCTTCCTATTATGGAATTGGCATTCTCTTCTTTCCTGATTAATGCTTTTATTGTAAACTGCAATGATTGTCCTCAGAAATTGCAGTATATCAAATAAAGACAAACATAAACATACACTGCCCTCAAGGTATGAAAATATACCTCAAGTGTCTTCATTAGGAATATCCTGAAAACCCGACTGGTTTGTAGCCCTTCAGCGCTGGAGTTATTAAACTTTGTTTTGTATGTATGCTTGTGCCTGCTCTCCCTGCAGATAAAATAATGTGCTGAAAGCTCTTTTAGTATGTGTAGCTGTCAGAATCTATTGTTTTGCTTTAAAAGCTGCTGCCCTTCAGAAGCTGCTATCCTAGGCAGCCGCCTAGTCTTGCCTAATGATTGGGCCTGACCTGAGAATGTGGCACAACAGCTTAGCCAAACTCCCTAGAAGAAAATATTCATCTTAATTCAAGCTCTAAAAGGCTGTCACCATAATACACATTTATTGATTTATTTATTTAAAACATTTGTACTGTATTCCGCACCATCATCCATTCTGAGCAAATTATAAGAAAACATTTGAAATATTACATTTTCAATACAAACGGCATTACAAGGACATCATTTCATATAAAAATATATGAAATAATAAAAATGCAATCAGAACCAGCTATAATTTTTCCCTTGACACAACACTAGAACAGTAGTACTTATTTCCCAAATACCTGCATCAATAAATAGGTCTAAGATGCTACAAGAAGATGGCACTTATCTTAGGGCAATGGATGAACAATTTGAACTAAAGTTATATCTGTTAGGTGAAATTGCTATGGTACAAATGCTGTTTCTGGAAATTTCATTCCATGCTAGGAATTCAAGATCCACTGTCAAGCAAACTGCTGTTAGTGGGTGAGCCAGATTTGGACTGTTACTTTGGGTATCATTCAAGGATAAACATAATCTTGACACAAATACAAAGCACGGCTGATTTTGTTGCTGTTCACTTGTCACACGTAAATGAACGATGTACTCTGGAACTGTGCAGATTATTAAAAGGTATGCAAAAGTGGTAATACTCCCCTGAATCATTCAGGTATTTCAATGGTTTCCAGAAATTCTCAAGAAACTCTGTTCTGAACATGGCTGTTCCCCATGCCTCTTGGTCTCTGTGTGAAAGGATTTGAGGTGCCCTAGGTCAACCCTCATTCCTGCCAGCCCCCCTGTTACTACCCACTCAGCTGCTGTCCTTCTCCAGGACCTATAGCAGTGGCAATGACATTAACACATAGAACTTACCCAAACCTTCTGATCAGCCACTTCCTCCTCCTCTGAGGTAGACTTAAGGGTATGTTTACTAAAGAGTGGAAAGGGAGGAAAGGTGCCGTTAACAAGTGTTATCAGCACCCGCGAGTGGTTAATGCTGCGGAAAGTGCTGATAATGCCAGATTAATGTGCAGTAGCCTGTCCGTTAGCATTAAGGGAAAAAGAGGTTGAGAGTGGGTGTCAATGGGGCAGAGACTGGGCCAAGATAGGATGTGCCCCTTTAACGCTGGTTGTTGTCACCGTGCGATAGAGGAGCCGGCTCTGGGAATCCCATTGCCATCTCCAAGCTCACGTTAAGGGCCTTTTCTGAGGGCAGAGAGCCTAGTTAGATGTATGCAATGTGCTCATCCCACTGTAGCCCTCTACTTAGGGGTATGTTTACTAAACGGTGCTAACGGCGCAGCGGCAACATTATCAGCGATACGTAATGTAATGTTATCGTGTGCGATAATGTCACCGGCGGCGTTAAGGCACCCAGAGGGTGGAGAGAAGGGGTCAATGGGCGGGGTGGGCGGGGAGAGATGCCTGCTACACTAACGCCGGCATCTGAAGACCAGAAAATTAGCGTCATTGAAAACCTGGCGTTAGAGGCATATGTACAGGAGAGAGAAACCATTTCAGTCAGCAATGTACAGCAAAGGCAGGGAGACCCAGAAAAGTGATAGTAGTGATACATGTGCAGCAACCAAAAATGCAAAAAACATATAAAATGACCAGAACCAGAAGCGAAATCAAAAACACAAAGCTGGCCAAGAGAAACAATATATAAAAAACGAAATCAATACCACATATAAAGAATAAAACGGAGGATTGCAATTCCGGAAGTGTCAAGTCACATTCCCCCCACAAAGTGAATGTAACATTATTGAAACAGTGTTGAGGAGGGGTTAGTGTTGTTGCATTGGGCAACTTGCAGATGTGGCGTACATGGTGTTGATGTAAATGGGGTACAGGGGGCCATAGGTGGCACATGCAGTGGTCCATCCGGGGCACAGTGCGGAATAGGCAGATGCCTAGGTGGCACATAGCAAGGCACAAACCGAAAAGTAGCAAGACAGCAACTGACGAGGGTTGAACATGGCCCGAGTGTGAGTGTCCCAGTGTCCCAGGGGACACCAACCAGCATTTACCCCAAAGGGCACATAGCAGTGGCAGACGGTTCTGGGGGGAAGTGCGGATGTCTATATAGGCAGCCCTACCCCAGACCCATAAGCATCCGCCTACTGGCACACTGGATGGCCCGGTAATGGGCACCACTGGCATAGGGCCATGCCAGAAGGGTGGCAGAGCGGTGCTGATGGCTGAGGGGACAGTGGATTCTGCCCACAGCAGACCAGGGCCAAGCCCCACTCAGGTGGGTGGCGTGCAGTCCAGCATACAAGGTGTGTATGAAGAACAGTTATGGGATCCCCATGGAACAAAATGCCTCTGTGACAACAGTTTGGTGCAGTACACATAGGCATTGTGCTCTGAGGCAGAAGGTCACAGGTTCAGGTCCCAGCTGGGGCCTCTGCAGACCATGTCTCAATATTTTACCCCACAAACCACATACACCATACACATGTCCACCTCCCAGAGCACAGGTTCCCAACTCCAGTCCTGGAGGGTCAAACACCATGCAGGCTGTCAGGCTGTCCAAAAGAAATATGCATGAGATGCATTTGCATACACTGCTCCCATTGTATGCGAATTTACCCTATGCATAATCATGAGGGACAGCCAGGAAATCGGAATCGTGTTTGCCACACCAGGATCAGAGTACGGAACCTCTTCCCCAGAGCACCGGTCAAGAGAGGCACAGACACCCACACCCACAGGCGCCACTATGCAAAGCCTCATGGGGAGGCAGGCTGTTGTGCCTTGCACGGAGCAGCAGCTATCACTAGTTGCACCTGTAAACCATAGCAATGGCATCAGAAAGATGGGGGAGGGGTGCTGGTAGTGTAAGGGGCAGTGGTATCTGGCCACACAGACCAAGCCCAAGGCCCTTTTCGGTGGGTGGTGTGCAGTGCAACAGACAAGGTCTGTCTGAGGGACAGTCATGGTATCCCCAGGGAACAAGTTGCCTCTGTGGGAACAGTGTGGTGCAGTGCACATAGCCAGTGTGCTCTTAGGCAGAAGGTCACAGGTTCAAGTCCCAGTTGGTGCTCCTGCAGACTATGTCCAAATATTTTACCCTACAGACCACATACACCGTATACATGTCCACCTCCTAGAGCACAGGTTCCCAACTCCAGTCCTGGAGTGGCAAACACCATGCAGGCTGTCAGGCTGAATGAAAGAAATATGCATGAGATGCATTTGCATGCACCTCCCCCCATTGTATGCAAATGTTTCAAATGCAAATTTAGTAGGAACAGCCTGGGAACCTGAATTGTGTCAGGCCCACCAGGACTGGATATGGGAACCGGTGCTCCAGGGCACCAGCCAACAGGGGGACAAACACAGACACCCACAGGCTCCACCACCAAAAACCTCATGGAGAGTCAGGCTGTGGGGCCCTGTGCAGAGCATCAGCGAACACCAATAGCACCTGCATGCCCTACCAATGCCATCATCAACCTGGAAACACGCTGCATATATATGAAAAGGTTGCTCTGAATAATGTCAGATGAAAAATCCAAATTGTTACAAAATTGGTTAACACAGATTCAGCATAGCAAGCGTGCAGATATATGTGGAGTGTGTCCCCAAAGTTGATTATTACAGTGTTTACCACCCTGGAGAGTGACCCTAACAGTATAGCACTCTGTCGCACTGCCTGCACTGTGCCCAGGACTGGTGTGGCAGCCAGGTCTGGCAAACACCTCACTCTTTGCACAAAGCAAAATTAGGTGTGGGAGGGTGTATATGTCTAACCAGTGTTCTGTAGGTGCCCACACCTTACAGAGCACACAATGCATGCACAGTTTCAAGTGGAAGCCTGCGAATGTGCATAATGAGGAGCATGGTATTGTGGGTATGGGCCCAACAGGGCGGTCAGGGCAGGATGCATGTGCACAGGGCCCAGGGCAATGGCTCGGATAATGTATTGCGCAAACACCACCTGCAACGACAGACTGGCCACAGCATGTCATGCTGGGAGGTCACTCTCACTCTGACTTAGCAGTGACCATGGCATGTCCATGTACACACATAGTGCTACGTAGTGTTTCTGTCAAGTGACATTAGTGTGTTCCCATTTCCGGCGCACAGTCACTGACAAACCTGCTTGGTGTTTGTGCCAATTCCCATATCTGAGTGCACAGAGTTCCTGTGCGAACATGCACTATGTATTGACTAGCAGACTGTCTGCAGTTAGCATGTGTATGGCTGCAACACCTGGCAGGGTGCAGCAGTGCAGATTGACTGGCTGCTGCTGTTAAATGTCAGATGGGGAGGGGCAGCAGTTGAGATGACCTGACCAGGCAGACTACCTGTCTGCCAGTGGCCCTGTCACAAGTGCAGATCTGCATCAGCTGTGCGTCCGCTAGTTGGACTGGGGTTGCTGGTCCCACAGTCCGTCATCATGTACCTCCACTGCCCCCATTGCAAACGGTGGAAGTGCGGGTATGTTGGGGCCAGATCATGTCCCTCCACCCAGGCCCAGTGATGGTCGTTTGCGACATACATCACTGTCATGTGAGTCCTGACACACACCTGCTCCCTGAACCTGTGCCCCATGCCAAACACACTGGAAATGCACTATATTGGGTGTATCATGGTCCACAAGGGCCTGACATGACTGGCGATGACAAACACAGAATGTTCTGTGGTGTCTCTGCAAAGAGTATCTGTCACACACTGGTAGTGATGGTGACCTGCATCAAAATGTACCCTCATCAACCCGGGTAATGTGGACCTAGTGCACGGCATGCCATGTCACCCTCAGGATGACCACAGAACAGCCACATCGGCATGGCCAGTAGGTACTGTCATGCCCATAGCCCCTTACATGCAGTATGGAGGGGCGTGGTTGTCATTAGAGAGATTCACCTTTTGGTCTTTAACTGACTGATTGCCTTGTAATGCCTTATGGGAAAGGTAGTTCAGTCAGAAAGTATTCAACCTCAGGTAAAAAAAAAACCACCTTTGTAGTTGCCTTGAGTGGTAAGGTAATGACAGTTTATTAACTGGAAAAAAAAACACGCTAAGGTTCACAAATTCCACCTTTGGATTATTTCTCCAGGATTCTTGTAAATGAACATCAGGATATAAATGAATTTCCAAACAAAACAGCTTGCAATGTTCTCCAGTATAAACATAAATACTTTAACAGCCCATGCTATCAGACATGGCTTGCAGTGCTGATCAAAACAAACAGAAAACAGCTTTCCCTAAAGCAGGTTTCTTTTTCTCTCAGTCCAGAACACTGGTTGTCTTCTTAAACATAGAAAAACTTCCAACAAGGCAGTTAAACTCTTCACAGGCAAGCAATTCTCTATGCAAGGTTTTCTTATAAACAGCCAAACAAAAGCTTTCCTTACTTTTACCATTAGTACAGCCTCCGGCTGAGCACTGCTCTGGCTCACAGCTGATTCACCAACTTACTTAGGCAGCTTCGGCTTGCACAGTAAAAAAAAGGTATTTTACCTTTAACTCAGGACCTTCACAAGTTAACCACAGGCTCTTAGGGCTACCGGACACTGGAGGTTTTCCTTACGGTTGACTCCCTTGCAATGCCTCTGTATTGGAAGACTGGCATAAAGAGCAATCCATGTATGAGACTTCTTCTAAAGCTATGTCTGGTTCACCCGGTTGCGTTGGCACATCCTCTGGCTCTGGCTCAGAGGTCTCAGCTGACTGCCTTCCATTATGGCTAAGGCTGTCTCTGGCAATTCTGTAGTGCTCAGAATTAGGCAAACTTCTAATGCTCATACCTGGGTCAAAGCTTGTAGTAGCTTCTCCTCTCTCATGCTCTGGCCACCATTCACCGGTGCTTCCATGTCCTGTTCTCCAACTTGTGTTCCTGGTTCCTGCTGTTCTCACAGATCCAGTTCCATTCCTCTTCCAGTAGGCACTCCTACTGCTCTCATGTTCTCTCTCCTTTCCTCTTCTTCTTCCTCTCCTGCCTCTCCCTTCTGAATAAACCGACCTAGTCTTAAACCTCTCAGGTGCCTGCTCCACCCCCTCTCCTTTCAGGTGTTGGAGATCAAACTGCCTCGTGGCAGCTGAGTAATTGGGGAATTCAGTGATGTAAGGGTTCCTTACCCTGGGCCTGTATTCCCTCTCTTTTTCTCCACTAGGGGCATTCTGCAACCTATTGTAGCTAGGAATTACCTGCTTTCTAGGTGTAAAGGGAGTTTTGTGTCTCTGACCTGGTAAAATGGGTCCTTTTATAAGGGTAAATTCCTTCTCTTTATCCCTGGCTCTGGGGTCCTGATAAGCTTCCTTATCACAGTACCCAGTGGCAGTAAGACGCAAGCTCAGTACCCCCAACCAAGCTGACGTGATGTAGAGGTGCATACACAATCTGGTGAGCAGATGTACACTGCTGTTCCGCAAGTGAATTGCATTATGGGTATTCCTGGTTCCAGCTTATCCACGTAACCACAGCAGACAGTTTGTTCGGTGACTCGCACCCGTGCTGTGGCCAGCCATTGGGAGCACAAAACACACATTGATGTATCACAATGGGTAATACAATGACGTCAGTGGCAGAGGTCATGGGTTCAATCACACCGTGGGCCTCCTTTAGTAAGACTGTCGGAGGCTACGCCCTTTCATGGCAGTAGCAGTCAATCATATAGCAAATATCAGTGTGTCCACCAAAAAGAAACCATCACCTCAGCTGGAAAACCTAAGGTACCCTGTAAAGTGCCTTAGCTGGGGGTCCACCCGATCCTGGTATGCACAGCTGACAATTTATGGGTTGACCTGCAATTGTTGTGTAGTCAGCCCTTGCTATGAGAAATGGCATAGCATACTGGTTAATACAATGCCTTCCAAGTCACTGCTTAAGGGTTTGAGTCCCCAGTGCACCAACATCAAGATGAGTGTCTGTAACAGTCAGACACATCTCTATAATGAGTGGCTTAAGCCTAATACACTTTAACCTTTGTCCCATACCCTAAGGAGAGGTGTGGCGTGGCATCGCCGAAAGCGCATCATAAGGCGCCTAAGGCTAGGCACACTAGATGTGGCCCAGGCCAAACGGCTGCAAGCATGCGATGCTGTAAACTAAACCAGCTGCCACCAGTCGCCGTATTCATGCGGCCCCAGAGTTCGTTCGCTGTGTGGAGGCCGTGACATGTGCACGTGGCTTGCATGGCATAGTAGGGTGCGGCACGCCACATGCACGATACAGCACGTGCGTGCATCACCAACATATGGGCATCACCCAAAATGGCAATGCGATCCCGCAAGCCAGCATTTACCCGCTCAGACCTATGTCAGCTGGCAGCATTAATCTGCACCAGGCAGCCATGCCTCTTTCCAGGTGCATCAAAATGCCAGGATCTTGAACATGTCAGGAGGGCGTGGGTGGGTGTCACAAGGCGCTTCAACCATGTAGCACACTACCCATGTGACATAAGTGTATGGGGACAGGTCACAAAATGGAAGGTGTGCAACACAAGATCCAGCAATCAAAACACATAAGACATGCACCACATGGGAGAGACACCTGTCTGTGGCCAAACCTGTGATCAATCTATCTGCGTATGTTGCTGTGTGCACATATGCCCAATCCCCAAGAGCCCCAGACATGAAAACAGATGTGCAGAGGTTAGCGTGGTGCGATGTTAGCTGCTCCTGTTGCAGTTCACACCTCAGCCCATCCCCTAGGAGTGGCAGCCCCCATGACTGGAGTGGAGGAGTGGCCTAGTGGTTGGGGCAAGGTACTTCAGGCTGGAAGGTCGGGGGTTCAAATCCCACTAGAGGACAGCAACCTTGGGCCGGAAGGACTGGGGTTTCTAGTCCCATAGGTGCTCCTTAGCCACTTAACTTAGCTCCAAGCCACTTAACCCTCCATAGCCCATGTTCCCTGTAAAATAGTTATCTCCAAGTTATAATGCCCTGTTCAATGTAATTTCAGTTTGTTCAATGTAAACCGCACTGATGCAGAATAGCGCGGTATATAAGAGAATGTAAATAAATAAAAATAAATAAAATGACAGAGCTTTATTAGGCATCCCAGTGTTCTGATGGCTGCTGCTGTGACACATTACCAGCTCTGGACAATCCCCAGGAGGCATCTGACCTGATCACAGAGGTCAAGTAGTCATCATGGTGTACTGGTAGTTGCTGCAGTTAGAGTATCACAGCCCTGCCCCATCCCCAGGAGGCATTAGATCTGATGACGGAGGTCCAGAAGTCATCCTGGTGTTGTGGTAGTTGCTGCTGTTTATGTGTGTAACATCACCCTAGGCCATGGAGGCCCCCAGACCTGCTTACAGAGGTGCATTAAACATCCTGGTGTCATGGTGGTTGCTCCAGTTGCAGGTTCCCAGTTCTGCCCTATCCCCAGGAGGCCTCAGACCAAATCACAGTGGTCTCATATGCATCCTGGTGTTATGGTGGGTGCTGTTGGTGCAAGGTTGCCAGCTCTGTCCTATCCCCAGGAGGCCCCAGACCAGATCACACAGGTCTATTATAACCCCTGGTGTTATGGTGGGTGCTGCTGTTGCAGCTTCCCAGCTCTGCCCTATCCCCAGGAGACCCCAGACCAGATCACAGTGGTCTCATATGCATCCTGGTGTTATGGTGGGTGCTGTTGTTGCAGGTTTCCAGCTCTGCCCTAACCCCAGGAAGCCCCAGACCAGATTTCACAAGTCGATTCTACATCCTGGTGTTATGGTGGTTGCTGTTGTTGTAGCTTCCCAGCTCTGCCCTATCCACAGGAGGCCCCAGACCAGATTACACAGGTCTATTCTACATCCTGGTGTTATGGTGGTTGCTGTTGTTGCAGCTTACCAGCTCTGGCCTATCCCCAGGAGGCCCCAGACCAGATCACAGTGGTCTCCTATGCATCTTGGTGTTATGGTGGTTGCTGTTGTTGCAGCTTCCCAGCTCTGCCCTAACCCCAGGAGGCCCCAGACCAGATTACACAGGTCTATTCTACATGCTGGTGTTATGGTGGGTGCTGTTGTTGCAGGTTCCCAGCTCTGCCCTAACCCCAGGAGGCCCCAGACCAGATTACACAGGTCTATTCTACATCCTGGTGTTATGGTGGTTGCTGTTGTTGCAGCTTTCCAGCTCTGCCCTATCCCCAGGAGGCCCGAGACCAGATCACAGTGGTCTCATATGCATCCTGGTGTTATGGTGGGCACTGTTGGTGCAGGTTGCCAGCTCTGCCCTATCCCCAGGAGGCCCCAGACCAGATGACAGTGGTCACTTATGCATCCAGGTGTTATGGTGGTTGCTGCTGTCTATGTGTGGAACATCACCCTATCCCCAGGAGGTCCCCAGACCTGATGACAGAGGTGTAGTACACATCCTAGTGTTATGGTGGTTGCTCCAGGTGCCGTTTCCCAGCTGTGCCCCACCCCCAGGAGGCCCCAGGCCACATCACAGAGGTCTATTACTCATCCTGGTGTTATGGCTGTTAATGCTGTTACAGGCTCCCAGCTCCACCCCATTCCCAGGAGGCATCACACCAGATCTCAGTGCCCTAACAGGCACCCCTTTGTAATGGTAGTTGCTATTGGTGCAGTGTCCCAGCTCCCCCACTCCCCCAGGTGGCAGAGGACGCAGCATAGAGGCGTGTTCAGGGTCCTGGTCTCATGGTGATGGTTCCTGTTGACGTGGGACTGTCTGCCCAACACCGAGGTGTGTGCTGGACTGCACTGAGGATATGGAATCACATCCCCTGGAGATCAGAATGGCAACGCCGCACATGCAATGTTGCTGTCATGTCAGGCAAGCAGATGGCAGGTACATGGCATGGGATGACTGCTAGGCAACACACAGGGCATGTAGGTGTCACATGATCATGCCCAGCCTCACGCCTACACATGCAGGCGGAGGTGCCAACAGCTAGTATGGGACACACTGGCCATAGCGGGAGCAGCCCCCATTGCATGCAGACATGTATGCCATGTAGTTTGCCATATGTATGGATATCAGGACCCTAATGGTCGCAAACATTGCTTATCCCCACAGGTAGAAGACCTATGCAAGAAGGGGTGAGAGATGTGGCTACACTGCCCTGGGTACCTCTGCTGCATGCAGCGGGAGGCAATGGCCGAGGGTGACGGTGAGTGTCTTAGCCTCTGCATGGCACCATACCATGTCCCAGGGACACGGCAGCTTGTGGTGCCACATACAATGTGGCTGTGATGTGCTAAACGCATGACGAGCTGTGCATGTCTGCCTTCTCCACAGAGGTTGCAGATGCTGGGGAGGGGACCTCCACACCCACAGCACACGGTGGAAGCCCCCCCATGACCACTGGAAGGCCGGATGTTGAGGATGGGTCTGCTGCGGCAGAGGACAGCATGGATGTGGGGGAGGAAGACATGGAGGGCCTGGATGGTGAGGAGGGATGGGAGGAGGGGGTGTCCAGGGGTGATGGGGAGGTGGTGTGGGTTGGTGAGGATAGTAAGGAGGAGGGCGTTGAGGAAGGCGAGGGGTCTTGGCAGGGCGGGGAGGGCAGGGAGGGGGAGCCTGTGTCTGGGAGCAGACACAGGACAGCACAGGGCACCGGGGGCCCCTGCCACCTGCCCCATGTGCATGGTCATGGTGTCAGCCTGGGTGTGGGACCCCCACACATTGTCACACACAGGGGCCATGCAGTTGCCACCACCCAGACAACAGCCACCTGGTGTGGGTGTGGTGGCAAATACATGGGTCTCCTGTGTGTGGAGATGGGCACCATTATGAGGTCCCTGAGAGACCATGGCCACGCCATCAGACAGCTGACAGCTGCTGTTGAGGGTATGGCTGAGGTGATGCGCCACCAGCATTATCATGGCATGTTCACGGCACATCCCCAGCCATACCCTCATGGTGGGCCCCTGGGTGTGTGAGGCACACATGTGTACATGGCACACCTGCACTGTGTTGTCCTGGGACCTGCGACCAGCACATTGGACCGCTTGGGACGTATTACCAAATGTAATATAGTTGTAATGTTTACCCGCCTGTGGGTGAGTGTTGTATATTTTGGACTAGCCAACATTTGTATGGCAAGTACTGACACAAATGTGAAGTAAAACATCATATGGTCAGGAAACCCTTGCAATGGTCATGTGTCCTCTGTAAATACATCCTGTAGCAGTGAGTGTGACACCTGTGTGCATGTCCCAGTGTGTATGTATCACACAGACAAGGACGAGGGCCCACAACAGGGTATGGGGAGCGCCATTTGTGCATCCGGATGTATCCCCTGGTGACACCCTGATGTAACCATGTGCTGCACAGTTCAGCAGACATGGACACATCCATGTTGTCACGTATAGTCTGTCTGTAGCAGGGATGCACCACGTGACAGGATGGTGAAGAGATAAGAGTGTTGTACCTGTGAAGCTGGCTAGATGAGACAGACTCATGTATCCACGTGTATGACAGGGTGTAAGGTGGTGAGGCTCCGAGAGGTTGTGTTTGATGGTGTGGGGAAGCAACGGCTGCCTACAGGCACTGGAGGGATATAAACAACTGGCTGCATCTAGGTAGATATGTCCATCGTGTCTGTAGTCAAAGCATGTGTGGTTAGTATGACACGGAGACCTTGGTGTGTGTCTGATAGACAGATCACCCATGTAGATAGCTCGATGTGGATGATATGCGGTGACAGAGAGGTGATGCCCCTCACTATGTCAGTGATCAAGCAGACATATACAGCAGGTGGGAGGGGGAGGTAGGGTGTAACCCCCGGCATATGGCACGGTGCATGGCACACAGGGCATGTGTGGAGCTATCTGTCATGTCTGCTGCTGGTGCAGACACCCCGCCACTCTGGGGCATGGTAGGGCACATGTACCCATGGTGACCCCAGTGGGGACAGGCCACCCATGGAACCCCTGACACAAACAGTGGACATGTGCACATAGGTAACCAAAACAAAGGCTGTATTTGCTGTGGTGTTTTGTCATACATACAATAACAGCACTACCGCCTGCATGGCCGCCCCCACCTTGCCCCTGCCCACGACCCCCCACACCCCTTGGCGCCGGGGTCGCAGATGCCTCTGGTGCCACAGCTCGCTGCTGGACTCGAGCCGCCATGGCTTTGAGGGCATCAGCCACCTGGCCTATCCACACTGCGATCTCTTCATCAGTCCCTCACAGCTGCTGTGTCTCCTGGTTGTGTTCCTGCATGTTTCTGCGGAGCCCAAGCACCATCCAAGTGAGGGCCCAGAATGCCTGGCATTGGGCAAGCTGTACCTCCCGCTGTCCATGCAGTTCCAACCGTAGTGCCAGCAATGCACGGCGAGTACCTGTGGGTGGGAGGGAGTGTGACCTGTGAGACATCTGCTGCACATACCCATACGTGCAGGACTGGGCCATTCCCCAACATGCCACACCACCCACCCCAGACATGACCAGGGGGGCATATGTATGTGTGGAGGCCTACTGTCATTGTGTGTGTGTGTGCCCCCACTGCTGTGTCTGGGGGTTGGTGTGTCACATCAGCACATGCTAACATCCTGCCAGTTACCTACCTGAAGCATCCCTGCGTACCAACGCTGTGTGTGCTTTCAGCTCCTGGAGGACAACATGCATTGCGCTTGGTGGTGTGGCTGCAGGCCCTGGTAGTGGCATTGTGGGACTGACCCCCACATCCCCCCCTCCCCAGCCACTGTGGTGCAGTTATGAACACACCGCTGTGGTCTGTGTTTGTCCTCCAGTGTGGCCACAAGCTCAGGCATTACATCAGTCCCTGGGGTGTCTGGAGCAGTGCTGGTGGCAGCCTCTGGATACAGATCCTCGGGGACCCACACTGGCTCAAACTCTTTGCCATATCCCTCCTCGCCCACCTCGATGGCCTGGATGTCACCTGGGGGGTGGAACAAGGTACCCAGTAGATATGGAGTTGACACTGACACAGACGTAGAGACCATTGGGATGTCACTACCATGGGCAATGTGTGTATCGCCTGTAGGCGATGTCACGGTGCCTACAATGGGGTCAGCACATGTGTGTCGACTATGATGTACCAGGACCAGCTCCCCCAATGCTGTGTCTGTTGTGGTGTGCGTGGATCCATGCACCGCACATGCGCAGACACATACAGGCCATGCGCATGTGCGGCACCTGGTTCTGCGCATGCTGCAGCGGACAGGGCATGGTGGTCGCTTGTGCTACACATGCATACAACCCCTATGCAGAAACGTCATCTGCATGCACATGTGCAGTGGCAGGTTCCACGTATGCACCTCACTCATGGCCACTGCGCATATGCTGCGTCACCGCCATTGCGCATGCACAACGCATGCATGCATGCGCAGACAGCAAAAGAAGCATAAATAGACATGCAGACATGCCACATGCTGAGAGGTTTGGGTAGGTGACGGAGAAGGAAGGCGTGCGTTGGTGTTGGTGAGGCGAGGAGAGGGACAGAGTCAGGGTAGGCGAGGAGAGTGGTTGGGGTGGTAAGTGGTGGTGCAGGTGGTTGCTGGTATTGGTGAGTGGTGTTGAAGGTGAGCGGCTGGGTTAGTGTGTGGTGTGGGAGGTAGGTGGCAGGGTTGGTGAGTGGTGGGGAGGTGAGTGACTGGGTTGGTGTCTGGTGGGGGGGAGTGGCACAGTTGGTGAGTGGTGGGGAGGTGAGTGGCTGAGTTATTGTGAGGTAGAGGTAGTGAGGAGGGGTTGAGTTTATAGTGTCCATTATGGTGGGCTTTGTGGTTTCTGCTTGTGTACTGGGGGATGTGCAGGGGCTGCGGTTGCCTGACGAGGGAGATGGTGTTCATGGCACTGACGCACAGGGCATGGGTGCAGTCCTGCTGCACACAGACCTGCAGCTGTGGGGGAAGGCTAGGCAGGGGCTCTGCCGGCACAGCGCAGGAGGCGTGCCGAGTTGCAGGCTCACCAGCTTCACCTCTACAGGCCCAGGGCCCAGCTCCAGGACATGCGTGAGGACCAGGTCATCTCCCTCTACCGCCTGAGCACAGGAGCTATTAGGGAGCTCTATGAAGATCTAAGACCTGACCTTGAGCCCCTGACTGGTCAGTCACATGCCATACCGGGTTTGGTCAAGCTCGTTGGTGCCCTACATTTTTTTGCCTCTGGCTGTTTCCAGTCATCTGTGGCTGCAGTGGGTGGCATGAGCCACCCCACCTTCTCACGCTGTCTCCACCAGGTACTGTGTGCCTGGGTGGAGAATTACATTGCATTTCCCAACACTAGGCAACAGTGGGGGGCCCAGAACCTGGCGTTTGAACCATTTGCCGGGATACCACATGTGATGGGAGCTATCAATTGTACACATGTTGCCCTGGTCCTGCCCAGAGACAGGGAGGCAGTTTTCCACAACCGCAAGCACTACCACTCCCTGAATGCTCAGGTTGTATGTGATGCAAATATGCGCATTCTGAATGTGGTCCCGAGGTTTGCAGGGTCCACCCATGACTCCTATATCCTGCGTCACTCTGCAATATATGGACAATTTGAGGCTGGCCAATATGAGGACTGTATACTGCTGAGTGGGTGTTTGTCATCTCTGACATGCACATCATGTACCCCTGACCTACAGTATGCACACATGTTTGTTTTTGAGATGTGTCCCCAGTTGTGCGTCTGTGTCATGTGTGTGTGTAGGGGCTAACGCTGGGGGGGGGGGGGTCACTCAAGGTGCTGCAGTGCTGTGTGTTGCCGGCACAATGACCTCTGACGTTTCTGGCCATTTAACATTTTGTGTTTGTGTTGACACAGTACAACACATACGTATGCTTCATGTTTCTCAACAGTGTAGTGTTGTCTCTGCCATCCTGTCTGGCAAGGTGAGATTCCTGTTCCTGTCCCACCACCTGTCTGTGGACAGTATCATGACCTTCACATGCCTGCACAGGTCAGCAACTCTTCCCTTGTCCAGGGTGCATTGCATGTGTGTCTCTGATGGGTTCTGGGCTGGCACTAATACCTTTCCGCCTCTGGTGTCTGGCCATGTGTCTGCAGTGGTGGGGGCTTATATTGATTGCACTCTTCCTACCTCCCACCTGCTCAGTTGCTCATACCTCCAAACACGGGGTCCTAGTTGTTGTGTCCCATCATGTGTTGTCCTATGTTTCAGTCTGACCTGTCTGTGGTGTTGCTTTGCATGTACATTCTTGTATGCATGTGTGTGGACATCAGCTTGTGGTTTAACATTAAATATTTCTTTCTGCAGGAAATGCAGGATATGGGTGTCGTCCCTGGTTGCTGACCCCTGTGCGTCTAACATGGACACGTGCAGAGATGAGGTACAATGAGGCCCATGCCTCCAGTCACTCTGTCATCGAGCACACCTATGGCGTTTTGAAGAGTCGCTTCAGGTGTCTGGATCATACCGGCGGGGCCTTACAATACAAACCCATGACTGTGGCAGAGATCATTATGGCCTGTTGCATCCTGCACAACATTGCTCTCAGGCACGATATTCATGTCCACATTAATGAGGATCTGGAAGAAGATCCAAAGCGCCCTCCTGTATGTGCCCGTGGTGACACACATGAGGGCACAGCAATCAGGCGGCAGCTGATTGAGGAGCTTTTCTCATATAAGTACTGCATATGTTGGACATAACCTTTTGTTAGATATATATGTACTACTACTACTACTGAGCATTAGTATTGCACTAACAGTCATATGCAGCACTGCCCTGACATAGCTGAGACAATGCCTGGCCATCACAGCTTACAATGTAGTCAAACTGTAACACAGAAGGTATGGCCAGGGGACACCGGCGGGTGGAGGGGATCAGTGTAGGTATGATTATTAGGCATTGGCAATGTGCTGAGCTGTCACACATGAGTTTGACCTTTTTGGTGGGGGTGGCTGCCCTGCAGCGACAGGTGGTTAGATGCAGGCGTTGGGTGCTGCAAGGTGAGAGGTGTGTGGTCTGTCATCAAGAGTAGGCGAGCAGGCCATGGATGGGAGCAGTAGCCTTGATGTGTGGGGATCACATTTGGGGGTTATGAGGGGATAAATTGGATTATATGCTCAGATGAGCAGGGACTGTGTGTTAGATGTGTCGGTACAGTGATACATACATGTGTTAGCACTATTTACATGCTCAGTTGTAGTGGTATTTGTACTACCAGAGTTATGCAATTAAAGGTACAGGGCAGCCACAGTGTGACTGCATGTATAGATCAGCAGGTGCAGCTTGACCTGTATGCATAGACAGATGGGGAGCTTATTAGGTGTCATAGAAACAAAGAAACATAGAAATATGACGACAGAAAAAGACCACATGGCCTATCTAGTCTGTCCTTCCATAACAACTTCAACAGTCCCCTTTTTACCTTTAGAGATCCTCTGTGTTTGTCCCATGCTTTTTCTGTATTCAGTTACTGTCCTCATCTCTATCACCTCCACTGGGAGACTATTCCACGGATCCACTACTCTTTCCGTTAAGAAATATTTCCGCATATCACTCCTGAATCTATCTCCCTTCACCCTCATCCCATGTCCCCTCGTAGCAGAACTTGCTTTCAATTGAAAGAGGCTCTCTCCCTGAACATTTATGCCACGGAGGTATTTAAACATCTCAATCATATCACCTCTATCCCGCCTTTCCTCTAAGGTGTACATATTAAGATCCTTCAGTCTGTCCTCATATGCTTTATAATGAAGACCACTAATCATTTTAGTAGCCACCCTCTGCACCAACTCCATCCTGTTCACATCCTTTTGAAGGTGCGGTCTCCAGAATTGCACACTATACTCCAAATGAGGTCGCACCAAAGACTTATACAGAGGCATTATCACCTCCTTTTTTCTGCTAGCCATTCCTCTCCGTATGCACCCAAGCATCCTTCTAGCTTTTGCCATCGCCTTTTCTACCTGTTTAGCTACTTTAAGATCATCAGACACAACCACGCCTAGGTCCCGCTCTTCTTTAATGGACAAAAGTACTTCACCCCCTATACTATATTGCTCCCTTGGATTGCTGCAGCCCAAATGCATGACCTTACATTTTTTAACATTAAATCCCAGCTGCCAAATTCTAGACCATTCTTCAAGCTTAGCTAGATCCCTCCTCATGTTATCTACCCCTTCCTGGGTGTCTACTCTATTGCAGATTTTGGTATCATCCGCAAAGAGGCAAACCTTACCTGAAAGCCCTTCCGCTATATCACTAACAAAGATGTTAAAAAGAATTGGACCAAGGACAGATCCCTGGGGCACACCACTGATAACATCCTTCTCCTCAGAGTGAGCTCCATTTACTTGTACTCTTTGTCGCCTCCCACCCAACCAATTTCTAACCCAAGCAGTAACTTTAGGGTCCATCCCTAGGGTGCTCAGTTTGTTTATAAGTCGCCTGTGAGGAACAGTGTCAAAGGCTTTACTGAAATCTAAATACACCACATCTAGGACTCTCCCTCGGTCCAACTCCCTGGTCACTCAGTCAAAGAAATCAATCAGATTTGTCTGACAAGACCTGCCTCTGGTGAATCCATGCTGCCTCGGATCCTGTAATCCACTGGACTCCAGAAACCTCCAGAATTTACCACCGAAGTTAAACTAACCGGCCTGTATTTTTCAATCACATCCTTACTTCCGCTTTTGTGTAAAGGCACCACATGAGCCTCTCTCCAGTCCTTTGGCACCACTCCCGACTCCAAGGAGGCATTGAAAAGGTCAGTCAGTGGAGCTGCTAGAACGTCCCCAAGTTCCCTCAGTATTCTCGGGTGTATCCCATCCGGTCCCATCGCTTTGTCTACTTTAAGTTGAGATAGTTTCTCACGAATACAGTCTTTTGAAAATTGTTCAAGATGTCCTTTGCTTCTGTTCCTATTTGTGGGTGTTTTCTGAGGTCCTGCTCCTGGTTCTTCATCTGTGAACACAGAACAAAAATATTTGTTAAGCAATTCCGCTTTATCCTTATCCACTTCTACATATTCCTCCCCTGCACCCTTGAGTCTGACAATACCACTCTTGCCCTTCCTCTTCTCACTAATATATCTGAAAAATGTCTTATCCCCCCATTTTATTGCATTGGCTATTTATTCCTCCTTTTGAATCTTTGCCTTCTTGACTACTTTGCTAGCTTCTCTAAGGTTTTCCAAATACAGATGCCTGTCTTCCTCTCTCTGTGATTTCTTGTATTTCATGAAGGCCTCCCTCTTTTTCTTCACTTTTTCATCTACTTCTTTTGAGAACCATAGCGGTCTCCTTTTCCTTTTACCTTTATTTACCATTTTAACAAAAAGGTTGGTTGCCCTTAAAATATCCCCTTTCAGGTTTTCCCACTGTTTTTCTACATCCCTCAGCTGTTCCCATTCAATTAACGACTCCCTGAGGTATTGGCCCATCTTCGCAAAGTTAGTCTTCTCAAAGTCTAAGATCCTTGCCTTTGAATGGATTCTAACAGCCCTAGTCTTAATACTGAACCACACCATCTGGTGATCACTGGATGCAAAATGATCTCCCACTACAACATCAGAAACACTTTCACCACTGGTAAGCACCAAGTCCAGTATGGCCCCTTCACGTGTGGGGTCTGTTACCAATTGCCTGAATAGTTCTCCCTGTAGAGAATCCAGGATCTCCTTGCTTCTAGATGATACTGCAGCAGGAATGTGCCAATCAACATCTGGCATGTTGAAATCTCCTATCAGTAGCACTTCCCCTTTCCTAGCAATGCTGCGCATGTTTTCAATTAACTCTCTGTCCACCTCTTCCTCTTGTGAGGGAGGTCTGTATATCACATCAATGTAAATAGATTTCTCTTTCCCTCTTTCTAGTTTAACCCACAATGCCTCCCCTCTCCCTTTTAAGCTCTGTAATTGCACAGCTTTAATAGCAGTTTTTACATATAGTGCCACTCCTCCTCCCCTACTTCCTACTCTGTCCTTTCTGAATAAAGTATAGCCAGGTATAGTTTCATCCCAATCATGGTTTTCTGTGAACCATGTTTCTGTAACTGCCACTAAATCCAAGTCAGCCACTCCCACCAAAGTTTCAACATCAGGGATCTTATTTCCCATGCTACGGGCATTTATACACACTGCTTTCCATATGTTACCCCTGTTACCCATTTCCATAAAGTTATTTAATGTATCACCTACCTGGGGGCTTTCACTTACCTGTGGGCTTTCTTCACCCATCCCCAACGAATCTAGTTTAAAGCCCTCTTCAGTAGATTAGCCAGTCTACTACTGAAGACGCGTTGACCTTTCTTGGACAGATGGATGCCATCTCTGCTCTGCAACCCTTGGAACAGCATCCCCTGGTCTAGGAAACCAATATGCTCTCAGTGACACCATCCACGCAGCCATGCATTCATCTCCAGGATGCCAGCCTCTCTGCCTTGGCCTTTACCCTCAACAGGGAGGATTGAAGAGAACACCACCTGTGCACCTAACTGCTTCACCCTCTGTCCCAGAGTCATGAAGTCACTTTTGATATGTTCCGAGGTATACCTGGCAGTATCATTTGTTCCAACATGGATTAGCAAACTCTCCGTAATATCTTGGATTTTGGCACCAGGTAGACAGCATACCTCTCTGGACATCAAGTCTGGTCGGCAGATGGACGCCTCAGTACCCCTCAGAAGAGAGTCTCCAACCACCACTACCCTTTGCTTCCTTGTGGTCACTGATTCTGCAACTTTGGGGTACTTGAGCTCTGGTTCTTCCCTTTCCAGGGATGCTTTCACCTCCTCCACTTCCAGGGCTGCATAATGGTTCTTCAATTCAAGGGCTGGAGAAGTTGGATTGGTGATTTTGCAGGCCCTGGTGACTTTGTCCACACATATCCATCGCGTAGCTAGTGCCTGCCGTGTAGTTCCAGAAAACATCATCAAGATTCCTGCCCTCACCCCTGAACACAGAAATCAAACGCAAATGCCCCCCTTCATCATCTGCCATCCTATCTGATGTAACATACGTCTGCCTTTGAATCCTCTCTGTCTGCTGCAATGTATGCAACACAGCGCTGCATGGCTAATTTACCGGTAGCCCCATCATGGCAATGATACAACACATGTCCTTATCCCCTGACATTCCGCCACTCACATTGGCTGATTACATTTGCATTGTGGCTGTGTGATTGTCCATTTTTCTTCCTTCATTTGTGCATCCCAGGTACCGTGATCTCTGTCTACTGTTCATGTATCCATGCCACCCATTGCAGAGGAACCTCTGCATGGTGCTATCCCTGCATGTTTGTGAGGTTCCTTTTTTGGTGTTCTCTGGGATAATGTTCCTCTTGTACCTGTTCCCATATCTTCATTTTGCAATTCGCCTTTGTTTTGGGTTATATTGGTGATGCTTTGATTGCTATATCAGGCATTTTGGCCCAGCTGTAACATATCTATCTCTATCTGTGTGTACACTTGCTTACATCTTGCTAGGTATGATTTTTAAGGTGTTTGCCTCCTGTACTGGCAGGCACATATGTTTTGGGGGACAATTCATGATTGATGTTTGTTGGGCCCTCATCATGCACCACCTAGTGTCTACATGCACACATATGTGACTAGGCCATTTGGGCCCTGCAGCAGCATGTGGGGGGGCTACTGCATAGTGAACACCATGCAGCTACAGCACATTATCTCTCCTGCCCATCATCTTTAGATGGCGCAGTGACTTTTGTGTGACATGTGGATGGCTGCCATGCTCAATGTGGTTTCTGTTTGTTCACTATAAACCAACTACCTTGATATGATGACAGGCATTATGTACGATATGTCTCATGATTACCCACAAAAAAATGAGAGTTTCATGCACATTTGTCTCTGCTGCTGCTTTACCACACTGACACATGTATTTAGTGATATCCGGGTAATGTACATGGCCCACCTGTGCTCACATCCTTGTACGGTGGCAGCTGTCTATCTGGCAGCCGTCTGCCACATCACAGGGTGCTAAAGGTTTCCATTCCGACATTCCCATTGGGGGACATATTTGCTTTGCACTTGCTGTGGTTCTTTGGGATGGTGGTTGTGTACATGTGTTGGAGCACCATAGGTTGCATGTTCAATTCCCACATGTTCCATTTATTTTTCCTGGTTTTGTGCTAACCTGACCATGAACTCTGTTAAGATTGGTCACCTCTCCACACACCCTTCCATCTCTTCACTGTACACCACAGTGTGCCCTCAATGCAGCCTATCCATCGCATATTAGCTATTACATATGGTTCTTTCTTTGTACTGTCCATGTCGGCTCGGGGGATTGGCATTGCTGTTGTTGATCTGATCTGGGCCATGTCTGTTTGTAGGTTCAGCTCTCACATGCTCCTTTTCCGTTCTGTTCCCCATTTTGCCCTGCTCCACAGAGCATCCCCTGCTGCCCTTTGGGTTTGGGTTCTTTGCTCTTTTGCATGCTGTATCCACTGCAGAACATTTCATTGTGTATGTGCATGTGTTTATATGTGCTTGTCGTCCCAATTAATGACTGTGATATGAGCTGTACACACCTGTTCTGCATTTGCAGTGCATCTTCGCTACTTTTGGGGTTGCCCTATCCTGGCAGACAGCTGGCTTTTGGTGTGGTGCCCAGCAGTGTTCTTATATGCAGCCTTTGCTGTGGTACTCATGTTGGTGTTGTGGCCTACCGGTTTGTACTTTGGGTTTGATTCCTCTGTGGCCTACCGGTTTGTACTTTGGGTTTGATTCCTCTGTGTTCTAATCATTATGCCTCTCATACACAACTACTTTGCATTCCTGTAACAGTCCTATCTGTGCTGCTGGCACATTATACCTTCGTCACAGTTGCCGACCATCCTTCTGTCCATCTATCTGTGTCTGCCAGCTGTGTGCCATCCTGCCCTAATGTGCAGGCTGCTACCCCATGTCCTGTACTGGCACCTTTTTCTGCATCGCAGCTCTTCATGTTTGCCTCTCCTGTGTCTGCTCTGCATGGCACTGCTAGTCCTCTGGCCTCCTGTCATTGCACTTATCCTGCCACCTCTGGCTCCTCTGTTAGACAGGTATTCCCATCCTCTGCCACACACTGTGATTGTTGCACTTTACAGTACCATCACCCTGTGCATCGGTACAGCTGCCCCCAATATATTTGTCAACTTTACCAGCTGCCACATGGGCTGCACACAGATTTGGCAGCTCCATCACCTTAGACATCTACTTCCTTACATCACTTCTTCATTGCCTTGCATTGCTGCTCTATGCTGTGTTAGGGTTACATCTGTGCTTGACCCATACATTTCATGCTTGTGAGGTTGGTGCACCTTACTGCCCCTGGCCAACATTTCTTTAGTCACCTTTACATCCTTGAGGCATCTTTAGCACCACCTTAGGTACTTCCAGCTTATGTGGCACCTTATATGATACCTTGGGGGGGGGGGTACCACCCGTTCATGGCGCCCTCTGGGGCACATTCTGATCCGCCTTGGTTGAAGTAGCACTTTATGATGTGCCTTATGCTGCGCTCTAAAAGATGCTTTGGGTTACGGCACTGGGATGTGGCTTTTTTTGGATGACAGTACAGATTGTTGGGATGTGTCTGACTGTTACAGGCAGGAAAAGGAATTGCCTCAGACAGGCTCATTACATATCCCCACTGAGGGATTGAACTCATGACTGCTGTATCAGCAGTCATTGTATTGACCAGTGTGTTACACCTCTAGTTCTTTGATTACAGCTCAGTGCGCGAACCTAAGGTTACCACACGCTAACCTCCCACGGGCGTGTCTATTGCGCGATGACGGCCAGGGCGCCCTCTGTCATGCGGTAACCTGCCGTTGCTACCTTAAGGCCGGAACGCCCACTACCATATATGGCATTCGTCCCAGTAACGCTGCAACTAGCGCCGGTAACATTAGGACCGTTTAGTAAACATACCCCTTAGTGATAGTAGTGCTCCATTGGCAGGAACAGCATGGTGTCCTATTAATAAAGGGTGGAATCTAGTTACTGGCAAACAGGGAAAGGAGGTGTCACATGATTGATGCAGAGGGGCTGGCTTATCCACCAGGCTGACAAGGCAGCTGCCTAGGGTGTACATCTGTGATGTCTGGTGTGACTCTGTTGTGACAGTGGCAGTACACATACATGCTAGTGCAATCCGAAAGGATTTGTGCCACTGCAACTATGCTGCCATGTGAACATTTTGGGAGGGTGGGGGTCACAGTGGCAGTGGCCTGGGGCAGAAGAAATCTGTGTCACGGCCGTGCGTGTCAGGTACAATGCTGCTGTTTCCACTGTCAGTGGCATGGCAAGTATGTCACCAGCAGGGACAGCTGAGCACATGGTGATTCATGCCTTCTGAGGTCTAAGACAGCAGCATCCATGCCCACGTTACCCCGCTGCAGAAGGGCAGGAGGGGACTGTGTTGGACATGCGGGAGAGCACATGTGCTGCACTGCCCATTATCACTATGTCCATGGCTAGAGACATGATATAATATGGAAATACGGGCATTGCACTATGTTCAATGCTCATTGCCACAAGCTGTGTAGGGGGACATAGAATTTGGATATGTGACAAATGTAGGCCACTGTAGGCCAGCATGCAACCGCAGCCTGTCTCTGGCCCACTCCCCACTGTGCTTTGTATTGCATAAGCTGTCCCCAAGTTCAAAATAAAAGGGTACACAAATAAGGAGCAGATAATTCTGGGTATTGCCTAAAAAAGAACAGTTTGCACAGGATGTAAATGAGTCAGAGGTTTGGTAAATGGCTGAGCCAACCTAATGTGGGTCTGCCACGAGCATGGCCAGAGTGCACACATCAGACTCTGACCAAGCTGTGATCATCCTAAGGCTATGTATCCACATAGTGCTATATAAGGTCAAGCTGTAGTGATATGGATGCTGTGTCTTTATTATTGCTGCTGCTGCTACTGCTACTACTACTAGTAATAATGAACATTTGTATAGTACTACAAAATGTACGCAGCACTGCACAGGCACATGTAAAAGACAGTCCCTGCTCATCAGAGCTTACAATCTAGTCAAGACAGATAACACAGTAGTTGTAGACATGGGGAAACAGTAAAGAAACACAAAGAAGATCAGGTGAGTCAAGATCTGAAAGTAGCATTGAAGAGGTGAGTTTTCAGTCTGGATTTGCAAAGGGTCAGAATAGACACCTGACATACAGATTCGGGTAGTTTGTTCCAGGCATAAGAAGCAGCAATGTGAAAGGAGTGAAGTTTCGAGTTAGCAGTAGAAGAGAAGAGCACAGATAGAAATGATTTGCCAGAACAGTGGAGTTCCCAAGGAGGGGTATAGGGAGAGATAAGAGAGGAAAAGTAGCGAGGAACTGCAGAGTGAATGCACTTATAGGTTAGCAGGAGAAGTTTGAACTGGATGCGAAAATGGATAGGGAGCCAATGAAGTGACTTGAGATGAGGGGTAATATGAATATGATGAAGCTGGTGGAAGATTAGCCATGCAGCAGAGTATTGAACAGATTGAAGGGGAGAGAGATGATTCAGGGGGAGACCAGCAAGAAGTATGACTAAGGAGTGGGTAAGTGTCTTAGTAGGGTGTACAGAAAGGAATGGGTGAATTTTGTTGATGCTACAGAGAAAGAAATGGCAGGTTTTAGCTATCAATTGGATGTGTGGGGAGAAAGAGAGAGAGGAGTCTTGAAGGACTACAAAACGGGACTGCTACTTCTGGAGAGAGATCTACAATTGTAAGTATTTACTTCTGGGATTTTTTTCTAAATCTTGGGGAAAAAGGAATTATTTAGATTAAAGCTGATTAATCAGTGTAAATTAGAATCCAGTGTATTTCTTAAATCAGTCAGGACCTAGTATCAACAAAGAGCTTTTAGTTTAAATTAAAAACTCAGCAGGTAGCTTTCAGTTTAAGTTTAAAACCCAGCAGAAAGCTTTCAGTTTAAATTTAAAACCCAGCAGAGGGCTTTCAGTTTTAATTCAGAACCCAGCATAGAACTTTCAGTTTAAATTCAGAACCAAGCAGAAAGCTTTCAGTTTAAATTTAAAACCCAGCAGAGAGCTTTCTGGTTAAATTTTAAACCCAGCAGAGAACTTTCAGTTAAATTTAAAACCCAGCAGAGAGCTTCTAGTTTAAATTTAATATTCAGTCGGGGCCTAATATCAGCAAAGAGCTTTAATTTAAATCAAATCAGAAACTTTGCATAAAAGGAAAAACGGGGTCAATATTCTTTGAGTAATAAATTGTTGCTAGAGACCTTTACAAAGAAGCCTTCTAGAAAGGAGGGAAGAGACCTGTGAAATTGTTTTAAATAGGTGTTAAAGCCAAGTGATAGATCAAAGGGGCATTTTGAAAGACTCCCTCTATCAAAGCGAGGGCTGTGTGAAACACCCAGGAAATTGGTCACAGATTACCTTAAAAGCACAGGTCTGGGACCTATATAGAAAGCCAGCCTATGTTAGAGAGGGCATTGAGTCACATAGGATTAAAGTTTTACAGAAAACAAAATATGCTGTGGAATCTACATGGATAGAAATTCCATGTAAAAAGGAGAAGGCAATGGCAGTGAGGATATACTAATGCCCACCTGGCCAGAATGAACAAATGAATGATGAAATGCTGAAAGAAATCAGGGAAGCTAACAAAAGTTACAACACAGTAATAATGGGTGATTTCAAATACCTGGGTATCGACTGGGTCAGTATCACAGGAGGACATGCTAGAGAGATAAAGATTTTAGATGAAATAAATGATTGCTTCTTGGAGCAGCTGGTTCATGACAAGAGGGTAAACAATTAGAGAAGAATACAAGGTCGAGGCAGTAGTTGTGCTGGTAAGTGGGGGAAGTAGAGCAAAGCTGGAGGTCGAATGAGGAGATAAGGGAAAGGAGCTTTAAAGCATAAGGGTCAGAAGGGTTATCAACAAGAATGTTAAAGTCCCTGAGAATAAGGGAGGGGAAAGACAAATTCAGAAAGAAGGAAAGCTACAAGTCAAAGTCTGTGAGAAAAGTAGAGGTGGACTTGTCAAGTGGTCAATAAATCATAGCTAACGGGAGAGGTAGTGGAGAAAAAAGGTGGATGGAATGGACTTCAAAGGAGGGAAAGGAGTGAGACTGAGGCAGCAGGAGAAGTTGAAATTGGTAGGAAGGAGAGAGTAGATGCCCAACACCACCACCATGGCCAGTGGGATTAAGCGTGTGGAGAACTGAAAGCCGCCATGACAGAGGGCAATGACTGACGCCAAGTCTTCTGGGAGAAGCCAGGTCTCAACTATAGCAAGAAGATGGGACGCATTAGAGATAAATAGATCATGAGTAAAGGCAAGTTTATTTGAGATGGAGTGTGAGTTCAACAAGGCACATGAGAAAGGGAGAGAGGAAGGGTAAAGGAGAGGGATATGAATAAGATTTGAGCCGTTGCATGAAGATTTGTTCTGGGAGTGATGCAAAAGGCTAGGGGGGCCCAGGTTGGGGTTGATATCTCTGGAAGAGAGAAGGAGAAGGAGTAGAATAGTGCGGGGCAGAGAGGAGACAGCATGGTAGTAACGAGGGTGAGGCTGTTTCAGAGAGTGAGGAGATGGCTGAATGAGAGGGAGAAAGTGGTGAAGCTCAAAAGCTGATGATAGGATAGAGGACAATATGGTCGGAGAAGTGAGGATGGTAAAGTGAAGGTGGGTGGACTTGAAGGTGTTGGTAGGAGGGGAGACAATTAGGGAGTATGAGGAGTAGGAAGAGAAAGTGATAAGGAGCCATAAAAGAGAGAGATGGAGATGAGAACAGAAGTCAGAAGAAATAAGGATAAGTGGAAGAGAGATCACAGGCGATTATGTGAACCTGTGAATAATCGTGGAAATGAGCACAAGATAGCTATAAGAGAACGAATGCCACAGGGTAAGTGAGTAGAGGGACAAGAGGGAGGGATAAAAGTTATGAGGATATGCAGAGACAGGTACAAATGGAAAAAACTGAATAAATGTACAGATAAATAAATAGCACACTACAATGATAAAATAAATATATCAATAGACACACAGGGTTAACAGGCTGCCAGGTAAATGTGCTCACGCTGGCAGCAAAGCAGATAAGCAGCTTCTCGGTGCTGAGGTAGAGAGAAATTAGTACATGTGGGAAACAAAACAGGAAGAGATGGTAAGCAAAGCCTCAGGAGGGGAAGGGGGAGGGGTTAGTCACTTAGGGAGAGTAAAGCAAGGGACAGGAAAATGAAAAATGCTGTATAAAACACCAGGACAGGAAAAAAATAGGTAATAGGTGAAATGTTAGCTTGGCCTCAACAGACAGAGACTAAAAAGTTGCAAAACGTTATGAGGATATTCAGAGACAGGTACAAATGGAGAAAACTGAATGAACAGATAAAAAAATAGCACACTAACAATGATAAAATAAATATATCAATAGACACACAGGTTGCTGGATGTCCATGCTGTTTGTACAACACCTATGTCTTCATGGTGGCTATGTGTACATGCACTGGGTGATGACTAGCAGACTAGGCACAGGTGGTTTGTGAGTGACTGACACAGCCCAGTATTGCCCAACATATGCAAGCTACCTACGATTGATCTAGCTGATTAGAATTCTCAGACAGAGAGGCTAGCAGTTCTTCTTGGGCTGTTGTTAACCCGCTGATGGCTCTGGTCTTGGCTGACCCTGCTGGTTAGAGTCAGCTCCCTGCCCCTCCCCTCCCCTCCTCTCCTCCCCTCTCCCCTCCCCTCCTCTCCTCTCCTGCTCTGCTTGCATGCCTGCCTGCCTAAACAACACTCATTCTATTCAGTTTCCTTGGAAACAGCTGCTGCAACCTTTGGGAATGACAGGAATATTATAGGAGAGTCCCTGGCCAACAAATACAGGACACAAGAGTCAGATAAGACATGCCCCTCCTACATGATACAATTGTACAGAATACCAAATGACTACCATCACACACTGCAGGCAATACCCACAGCATGTTAGCACTACAATAGATCTGCTCGAGGACCCGGAGCGTCCATTTATTACAGTGCTTGCTCTGGGGACCAGGTGATGTGTATCCTTCCTCACATTTAGGGTGATTGGTGAAAAAGATCATTTGACATGTGGCAGCTGTTATGTGCAGGAAGCACAAAATGTCTCTGCATATTACAGAGCTGAGGTGATGGATCACTGCATTCTCCAGAGCTAGAAACAGTGACTCACCTAATAGCAGGCTGTGAAGTTCTGATGGCAGAAAATTTCTATACAGAAAGGCACAACAAAGTAGCACGCCTCCTCCACTGGAAACTCTGTAAACACTACAACGTCACTGTCCCTGAAAAGCACTAGGATCATGACCCTAAGAGAATAACAGAGAATGAAGAAGTTATGATCACCTGGGACATTCACATACTGACAAATAAGAAACTGGATGCCAGGAAACCTGACATAGTGGTAAAGAAGAACACCAGAACGGTATTGATAATAGAAGTGTCGGTACCGAGTGATTATTCTGTGAATTGCGTGGAGAGGGAGAAGACCTTGAAGTATCAAGAAATACAATCAGAGACCAAGAAAATGTGGCAGAAAGATACAGAAATATTTCCCATTGTACTGGGAGCCACAGGCCTGATAAAGAAGAATTTCCAAACACATCTTGACAAACTACCCATACATGTTACATCTTATGAACTCCAGCAGGAGGCTCTCTTTGGCACGATGCAAGTATTACGCCGAGCATTAGCAGTAAATTTGAGAAAATAAGATCATATTCCACATACCCTGGCTTAGAAGTGAGGTTCACGACTGCCGCAGTATGCACAAAACTAACCCATTTGGCAAAACTACCCTGAGGCAAAAGTTGCATATAGCTGCTCAGATTGTAAGGTGCATCATGGGTAATGGAAGGGCTAACAAATACCGGCACATAGAGCCCCAATTGCAGCCATAGTGACGACTGTAATCACTGGATCATTGCCCAGTGCCTGCATGTCATCTATGATGGTGGAAGAAGTGTGCATGGCCCCCCGAAGAGGGCAGGACGGCCTGCCATGGACCTCATGGGTCATGAATGAGGTTTGAGTTAGGTTTATGTGCAAATGTACCTATCTTGCAGTGTATAGCAGATCACAAGGAAATGCACATGTGCACATGTGGTGCCTGAGGAGTTAGTGCCACACTGCAGCCCAGCAGACCTCTGTGTGTGACTGTTGTTTGGCGTTGGAGATACAGTGAAAGGATAGCCATCTTACCCTCACAAGTGGTTTGGCCTTTGTAAAAGAGATTTATTCTGCAGCTGTGTATCTGTTATGCAGATGTAATACTGATTATCCAGTGCAGCCCGTAGTGCATGTGTGCCGCTGCAGACAGGCCCTAGGTGTGATTTACCACTGTCTTAGAATGTGCCAGACATGTTGTTTCATGTCCTGGGTTTAGCCATTGCAGTCATGGACCTGCAGTCTCTTTGATTCTAGACAGTGCTATGGAGAAGAGTGTGGAGGTGTAGCCTAATGGCTAGAGCACTGGCTCAGTTAGCAACAGACCAGAGTTTGAATCCCACTTGTTCTCTTTGTGGCTGTGGAAGACTCACTTCAATATACTGGAAGACAGATGTTATTCTTTTTTATGTGTTATGATAGCCCATTGGGTCTGCAAACATGCACATTGCAATCATGCCCATCTGACAGCGTGACTTTATTGGTTCTGCTGTGGCACACTGCAGTGGGTCGGACATGTTCAGCCTGCAAATGTCTGACACATGACTTGTACATGATTGGACTATTTCATCATAACTGTAACTGACCATCTTTGGCTCCATCACATGTCTGCAGTACATGCAGGTATGTCCCACTCCTGGGATGGCCACCTGCAGAGATCATCACCTGTCCTTACTTGTGCCATATGGCCAGTATGAGAGACACTTGTCCAGATGACACAAAAATTTGCAACAGAGTGAACTCCCCTGAGGGAGTGGATAACATGAGGAAAGATCTACTAAAGCTGGAAGAATGGTCTAATGCTTGGCAGTTAAGATTTAATGTGAAGAAGTGCAGTGTCTTGCACTTGGGAAGCAGAAATCCAAGAGAATTGTATGCGATAGACGGCGAGAGGTTGGTGTGCATGGACCAGGAGAAGGACCTCGGAGTAATTGTTTCTGAGGATCTCAAGGAGGTGAAATAATGTGATAAAGCGGTGGCAAAAGTCAGGAGAATGCTGGGTTGCATACAGAGAGGAACTATCAGCAGAAAGAAAGAGGTACTAATGCCACTGTACAAGTCGCTGGTGAGCCTCACTTGGAATATTATGTTAAGTTTTGGAGATCATATCTCTTAAAAGACATAAAAAAGCTGGAAACAGTTCAAAGGAAGATGACCAAAATGATTTGGTGCCTGCATCAGAAGACTTATGAGAAGAGACTTGAAGACCTAAATATGTACATTCTGGAGGACAGGAGGGACAGGGGAGATATGATTCAGACCTTTAAATATTTGAAGAGTATTAATGGACAAAAAAACCTCTTCCAAAGACAGGAAAGCTGTAAAACTAGATGGCATAACATGAAGCTGCAAGGGGATAAATTGAACATAAGATATACCATACTGGGTCAGACCAAGGTCCATCAAGCCCAGTATCCTGTTTCCAACAGTGGCCAATCTAGGTCATACATACCTAGCAGTTTCCCCAAAAGACACAGGTTCCACAATGCTTGTACTGGGTCAAGCATTGATATCCTGGATCCCTTCTTAATAATGGTTTATGGACCTTTCCTCCAGGAAGTTGTCCAAACCTTTTTTAAACCCAGCAACACTAACAGCCTTTACCACATCCTCCGGTAACAAATTCCAGAGTTTGATTACACGTTGAGTGAAAAAATATTTTCTTTTATTAGTCTTAAATAGTTTATCCTGTAGCTTCATTGCATGTCCTCTAGTCTTTCTATATTCTGATAACGTAAACAATCGATCTACATTTACCCGTTCCACTCCATTCATTAATTTATAGACTTCTATCATATCTCCCCTCAGCCGTCTCTTTTCCAGGTTAAAGAGCCCTAACCTTTTTAGCCTTTCTTCATAGGAGTATCCTTCCATCCCCTTTACCATTTTGGTGGCTCTTCTCTGAACCTTTTCTAATAACGCTATATCCTTTTTAAGATACGGCGACCAGAATTGCACACAGTATTCAAGGTGCGGTCTCACCATGGAACGATACAGAGGCATTATAATATCTTTTGTTTTATTTTCCATTCCTTTCCTTATGATACCTAGCATTCTATTTGCTCTCTTGGCCGCCGCTGCACACTGGGCCGAGGGTTTTAACATGTTATCCACAATGACGCCTAAATCTTTTTCCTGGGTGGTGTTTCCTAATGCGGAACCTTGCATCATGTAACCATAGTTTGGGTTGTTCTTCCCTAGGTGCATAACTTTGCACTTGTCCACATTAAATTTCATCTGCCATTTTGATGCCCAGTCTTCCAATTTATCAAGATCCTCTTGCAATTTTCCACAATCCTCTTGGGTTTTAACAACTTTAAATAGTTTTGTGTCATCTGCAAATTTGATAACCTCATTCATTATTCCACTTTCCAGGTCATTTATGAATATGTCAAAAAGCAACGGACCCAGCACAGATCCCTGGGGTACACCACTATTCACCTTTCTCCATTGGGAAAACAGGCCTTTTAGCCCTATCCTCTGCTTTCTATCTTTTAACCAGTTCCTGATCCACAATAGTACACTGCCTCCTATCCCATGACTCTTTAGTTTTGCCAAAAGTCTCTGATGAAAGTCCAGATACACTATATCAACCGACTCACCTTTGTCCATCTGTTTATTCACACCTTCAAAAAAATATAACAGATTAGTAAGACAAGATCTTCCTTGTCTAAAGCCATGTTGGCTGTCTCTCATTAGGCCATGACTATCTACATGCTGAGTAATTTTATTCTTTATGATGGTTTCTACCATTTTTCCCGGTACTGACGTCAGGCTCACCGGTCTGTAGTTTTCCCGGATCACCCCTGGAACCCTTTTTAAAAATTGGTGTTACATTGGTGATCCTCCAGTCTTCAGGTATTAGAGATGATTTTAATGATAGTTCACAGATTACTAATAGCAGGTCTGCAATCTCATATATCAGTTCTTTCAACACCCTTGGATGTATACCATCTGGCCCAGGTGATTTGCTACTCATCAGTTTATCTAATAGTTGTAATACATCTTCCTGATGTATCGATATTTCCTTCAATTCTTCCGCACCTTTAAATACCACTTCAGTCATGGGTAACATCCCTACATCTTCCTCAGTAAAGACCAAAGCAAACAATTCATTCAGTCTCTCCGCTATCGCCTTGTCGCCTCTTAGTGCCCCTGTAACACCTCTATCATCTAATGGACCAACTGACTCTCTCACAGGTTGTTTGGTACGAATGTACTTGAAAAGTCTTTATTTCGCATTTTTGCTTCCGCAGCAAGCTTCTTCTCAAATTCTCCCTTTGCCTGCCTTATCAATGCCTTGCATTTGACTTGCCAGTGCTTGTGCTGTTTCCAGGTTTTGTCGTTTGGCTCTTTTTTCCATTTCCTGAAAGATGCTTTTTTGGCAACAACAGCCTCTCTGACCTCACCTTTAAACCATGCTGGCAGTTTTTTAGACTTCCTTCCACTTTTCTTAAAGCGTGGAATACAGCTGGTCTGGGCTTCCAAGATAGTATTTTTCAACAACACCCAAGCTTGATGTAAGTCTTTAACCTTTGCAACTGCCCCTTTTAGTTTTTTCTTTACTATTTTCCTCATTTTATCATAGTCTCCCTTTCGAAAGTTAAAAGGTAGTACTGTGGATTTCCTTACTATCCCTCCTCCATTAATTAAATCAAACGCGATCATGCTATGATCACTATTGCCAAGTGGCCCCAACACCCTTATCTCTTGCACTAGATCTGGTGTTCCACTAAGGACTAGGTCTAATATGGCTTCCCCTCTGGTTGGTCCATGAACCAGCTGCTCCAAGAAGCAGTCATTTATTTCATCTAGGAACTTTATCTCCCTAGCATGTCCTGCCGTGACACTGACCCAGTCAATACCGGGGTAACTGAAATCACCCATTATTATTACTGCGCTGTAACGTTTGTTAGCTTCCTTGATTTCTTTGAGCATTTCATCATCCATTTGTTCATTCTGGCCAGGCGGTCGATAGTACACCCCTACTGCCATTGCCTTCCCCTTTTTACATGGAATTTCAATCCATAGAGATTCTACAGCAGATTTTGTTTCCTGCAAAACTTTAATCCTTTCTGACTCAATGCCCTCTCTAACATAGAGCGCAACCCCTCCACCAATTTGATCAGCTCTATCATTACGATATAGTTTGTACCCAGGTATCACAGTGTCCCACTGGTTGTCCTTCTTCCACCATGTCTCTAATATTGTAATCATATCTAGCCTCTCATTTAGTGCTATATATTCTAACTCTCCCATCTTATTTTTTAGACTTTCGCATTTGCATACAAGCATTTTAGAGACTGTATTTTATTCATATTAATTTGGCTATTGGTAGACATGGGTAATTTGGGATTTTTAGGCTCTGTCTGCTCCATACTCAAGGGCATTTGGACTACTTTACTCTTTTTTGGAACCTCTCTGTTTTTGGTAGTATCCTTCAAGGATACATTCTTCCGAACCATCCGCTCTTGGGCGACTGTCGGCTTTCCCCTATTATCTAGTTTAAAAGCTGTTCTATCTCCTTTTTAATGGTTAATGCCAGCAGCCTGGTTCCATCCCGGTTAAGGTGAAGCCCATCCCTTAGGAAGAGCCCCTCCTTTCCCCAGAATGTCCCCCAGTTACTAACAAATCCAAAACCCTCATCTCTGCACCATTGTCTCATCCACGCATTGAGACTCCGGAGCTCTGCCTGCCTTTTGGGTCCTGCACGTGGAACGGGAAGCATTTCCGAGAACACTACACTGGAAGTTCTGGATTTCAACTTCCTACCTAAAAGCCTAAATTTAGCCTCCAGAACCTCCCTACCACATTTTCCTATGTCACTGGTACCGACATGTACCAAGCCAGCAGACTCCTCCCCAGCACTATCTAAGACCTTATCTAGGTGGCGCGTGAGGTCCGCTACCTTCGCACCAGGCAGGCATGTTACCAGGCGATCCTCACGTCCACCAGCCACCCAGCTATCTACATGCCTAATGATCGAATCACCAACTATAACGGCTGTCCTAACCCTTCCCTCATGGACACATGGCCCTGGAGAAACTTCCTCGGTGTGAGAGGGTTTTACATCAGCTGGAGGACAGGTCCTAGTTACAGGATCTGTTCCTGCCACACCAAGGTGATGCTCTCCTGTCACGTGACCTCTCTCCTCCATGGCAACAGGGATGCTGCCAGACTGGAGGTGGGACTTCAGGACTATATCCCTGTAGGTCTCGTCTATGTACCTCTCTGTCTTTCTTATGTTTTCCAAATCTGCTACTCTAGCCTCTAGCCTGGCAACGTCAGGAAATATTTTTTCACTGAAAGGGTGGTGGATAAGAACATAAGATATGCCATACTGGGTCAGAACAAGGTCCATCAAGCCCAGTATCCGGTTTCCAACATTGGCCAATCTAGGTCATACGTACCTAGCAGTTTCCCCAAAAGACACAGGTTCCACAATGCTTGTACTGGGTCAAGCATTGATATCCTGGGTCCCTTCTTAATAATGGTTTATGGACCTTTTCTCCAGGAACTTGTCCAAACCTTTTTTAAACCCAGCAACACTAACAGCCTTTACTACGTCCTCCGGTAACAAATTCCAGAGTTTGATTACACGTTGAGTGAAAAAATATTTTCTTTTATTAGTCTTAAATAGTTTACCCTGTAGCTTCATTGCATGTCCCCTAGTCTTTCTATATTCTGATAACATAAACAATCGATCTACGTTTACCCATTCCACTCTGTTCATTAATTTATAGACTTCTATCATATCTCCCCTCAGCCATCTCTTTCCAGGTTAAAGAGCCCTAAACCTTTTAGCCTTTCTTCATAGGAGTATCCTTCCATCCCCTTTACCATTTTGGTGGCTCTTCTCTGAACCTTTTCTAATATCGCTATATCCTTTTTAAGATACGGCGACCAGAATTGCACACAATATTCAAGGTGCGGTCTCACCATGGAACGGTATGGAGGCATTATAATATCTTTTGTTTTATTTTCCATTCCTTTCCTTATGATATCTAGCATTCTATTTGCTCTCTTGGCCACCGCTGCACACTGGGCCGATGGTTTTAACATGTTATCCACAATGACGCCTAAATCTTTTTCCTGGGTGGTGGTTCCTAATGTGGAACCTTGCATCGTGTAACCATAGTTTGAGTTGTTCTTCCCTAGGTGCATAACTTTGCACTTGTCCACATTAAATTTCATCTGCCATTTTGATGTCTAGTCTTCCAATTTATCAAGATCCTCTTTCAATTTTCCACAATCCTCTTGAGTTTTAACAACTTTAAATAGTTTTGTGTCATCTGCAAATTTGATAACCTCACTCGTTATTCCACTTTCCAGGTCATTTATGAATATGTCAAAAAGCAGCGGCCCCAGCCCAGATCCCTGGGGTACACCACTATTCACCTTTCTCCATTGGGAAAATTGGCCATTTAGCCCTATCCTCTGCTTTCTATCTTTCAACCAGTTCCTGATCCACAGTAGTACACTGCCTCCTATCCTATGACTCTTTAGTTTTGCTAAAAGTCTCTGATGAGGGACCTTGTCAAAGGCTTTCTGAAAGTCCAGATACACTGTATCAACAGACCTCCCTTTGTCCACCTGTTTATTCACACCTTCAAAAAAACATAACAGATTAGTAAGACAAGATCTTCCTTGTCTAAAGCCATGTTGGCTGTTTCCCATTTGGCCATGACTATCTACAGGCTAAGTAATTTTGGAATGCCCTCCCGATGGAAGTGGTGGGGGCAAATAGAGTGACAGAATTCAAAATAGCATGGGACAGATACAGTGGATCCCTTTACAGCAACAGGATAAAAATCTAAATAAACATAACTATCTCTTATATCTCAGCAAATAGGGGTGACTTACAGGGAGCGGTGGGTACACCCCTAAACAATGGCATGGGGAGGGGTGACCTGCACGGAGCAGCAGGTGCACCTACTCTTGCCCCCTTGATGGGCAGACCAGATGGACTATGATGGTCTTGACGATCACTCCCCCCTTGACTTACACAAACATGGTTTTAAAAGAAATCATGGAGTTGAAACTCTACTTACTTCCCTACTTGACTCCTTATACTTACATATCCAAAACCCTACTCAAGGATGTTTACTCATTTTCCTTGACCTATCTGCCGCATTTGACTCTCTTCCTCATAATCAACTCCTAACCAGACTTCACGAAATAGGCCTTAGAGACACTACACTCAAATGGTTCCAATCTTATCTGAACTCCAGAACTCAACAGGTCCGTCTTGGAAATGACACCTCCCTCCCATTTATACTAAAACAAGGAGTACCTCAAGGATCTAGCCTATCCGCCTTACTGTTCAACATCTTCCTTCAACCGGCTTGCAAAATATTTCAAGAACATGGCATTCAGTACCAAATGTATGCTGATGACATGATGTGCTTCACCCCATTTAACCTCTCCAATCCCAACTTCACCAAAATCAATGAATGTCTAACTTGCCTCAAATCCTGGCTTTCCCAACACAATCTTCTAATCAACCAATCCAAAACAGAGGTACTTCAAGTATTCTCCAACCATACATACTCCCCTCCTCCAACTCTCACCATTGCTGATCTCCCACTTACTAAAAAAAACAAGTAAAATATCTTGGAATTATCATTGACCAGAACCTCTCCTTCACTGAACATATAAAAAGATCCACCAATTTAATCTATGCAAAATTACGCACCCTCCGTAATCTTAAACCCCTCTTAAACCCTAACTCCTTTCGCACTGTCAGTCTCTTACAATCCCCTCACTTGACTATTGCAACCTAATCTACCATGGTCTCCCCAAAAATACTATCCAACCTCTCCAATTAGCCCAGAATACGGTAGCTAGACTCATAACCAACAGCCCCAGACGTGCTCATATCACACCTGTCCTTTACGACCTTCACTGGCTCCCCATACAACACAGAACTAAATTTAAAGTCCTTACTCTGATTCATAAAATAATTGTAAATGAATCAGCACCCTGCCTCACTTCACTTCTTACCTTTCCTAGTAACACAAGATCACATCGTACCTCTACCAAAAACCTGCTATCTATACCAACAGCCAAAAGATACTGTAAACAACTTACTAGCAATAGGGCCTTCTCCCTCTACGCCCCATCCTTATGGAACACCCTCCCCCCCGAACTTCGCAACTGTGAGAGCCACCTCGAATTCCGCAGGAAACTAAAAAACACATCTCTTCCTAGAATATTTTTCCCTCCCACCCTAACTCCTAACTTTCATGATCTACCTTCCACCAAACTTGTCCACAATTCTTTACAAATTTAACTGTAAGTATATCTATCTAATGTATAAAGTCAACCTTTGATCTCGATCCCCGATCATGGTAGTTAGTTCTACTGCCACAGTTGTACATATTATCTGTATCATAGTTAATTGTTACTTGTTATCTAGTTATATTACCTATTTGTTTTCCTTGTTCCTTGTAAACAGTTGTAATATACTGTATTATATTGTTTCATGTGAACCGTCTTGACTTGTAGAAAGATGGTATATAAAAACTGTTAAATAAATTAAATAAAAATAAATGGTCTTTATCTGCCGTCATATACTATGTTACTATGTTTGTTATATGCACATGTGTCAGGAGGATTGTATGGTGGTTAGAAAGCTGAGGCAGCTGTCACAGGCAAATAGCTGGTATTGGAACTTCCCTGTGGCACAGCTACTATTTTTGCACACACACTACAACTGCATTTGTGTGGTCACATCAGGTTCATCGGGAAAGCAAGACCATACTGTACTCTCAGCTACTGCCATACATCCCTCAGCCCATCCATCTGCATATGCCCATCATGTACAGTCATGTATTCTCCTGCCAGCTGCTACACCATGGCCCACAGAGGAACATTTAATGATTGGACGTATCACTCTCACCTCTCCTGTGACTGATCTGCATGTCATCACTCCTGCCCAGTCATCCTTTTGATGGTCACATCGTGGCCATGCTGGCTCCTCCAGGTCACCTTTCTTCCTAATCCTCTGCCATACAATGACATTACAGCAGATTAAATGAGCACCCTTCACTGATACAGTACAAATGCCTCCAACATTGTCATCCCACTTACTGTCTAACACATAGGATACATATGGATCTGACATGTCCATCAGCTCTTACGCTTCCTTCCATCCATCACCTGAAATGTGACTTTCCTAAGGGCTCCCTTATCCTGCGATAAGGTGACTGCCATTTTTAGGCATTAAGGTGCACGCTTGGCACCTTACTGGCCGGTGTCCTGTCAGCACCCAATAAGTGGAACCAAGTGCCCTTATCACCAGCACGCTTATATCCCACCCTGGCCTTTACTGCATGATAACACCCTTACCGCTGCCATTAATGCTTGCTAACCAGTGTGTCCTTAACGCTCTTTAGTGAACATACCCCTTAGAGTTTGCATTGGGGTGGAAGCAGTTGGTTAAAGCGTAGCGTCGGAGGGTTTGGATAAGTGCTGTGTTTTAATGTTATTGCCGCTGTGCTGGTCCTGGAGAGGGGCAGCAGCAAGTCTAGGAGTCCCTCAGAATATCGGGGCTCTAGGCAATCACCTAGTTTGCCTAATAGGTAGTGCTATTCTTGATCTCAGCTGATTAGTTTATCCAGTGTCCATTCTTATTTGTGATGCCATAGTAAACATGGACCAGTAAGTTCCAGTGAATATGTAGTTCTATGTGCATTACACTAAATTGCTATCAATTGATTATAACATATACATGGTAAAATTGCTATGTTAATGCATGTAAATTAAGGAACATCTTACACAGATGAGGTACTACTAGCATGTGGCAAATAGCATGTCAGATTCTCTTCCACGTTCTGTTTAGCATATGTGTACCAAGGCCAAAATTTAACCAAATGTTTACTTTTTAGATTCTGTCTTAAGGGCTCAGCTAAAATAATGCATTGTGGGTTATTGTAGGAGATATGGCTGTCAGAGCACACAGGCTATGAAAGTGTTGGGTAGAGACAGGCTAAATTTAGTTTGTTGCCTGTTAAGTGACATTTTAGGAAACATGTTAATTTTTTTAGCACAAGTTTTAGCACAGAGCACCCTTTTGTGTGCTTTGACTTCACAATATAAAGAGAGTAGAGACTTCTTTTAAACATTTGTAGATTATTAAAATGATTCATAATTTCCAGAATTTTTTTATTCTCACAGTAAGTATAGCAAAAATCTCACGACTAGATGTCTGCTACTCCCTTCTCCAACTTCTTATGTTCAGTCACCTTCTAGCCACCAATCATTTTGTTCTTGATATTTATGTGAAGGCACATTTTACATAGAACGTAAAGATCTGAATTGAGATGTCAGGGGCATGACATACAGAACCAATATGGTATTTTAGAAACAGCTTTGCAAAAAGTGGAGCCATTCTAAAATACAGAGAAGAAAGTGCAGGAACCCCCGGGGATTAAGATCCACATTCAGCAGCAGCCACCATTTCACAAACATACAAGTGGAAAAAAATCAGGAAAGAGAAGCAGGTCATTTGCATATGTAAATAGTGGCACTTACATGTGTATCTCAGCCATTTTGCAAGCCTAGACATGTTGATGCTGCTAATTAACTCCAGAAGACCCTATCTTTACCTCATTTCATTTTGGAGGGGGAAAGAAACTTTGGAGGGGTTACCCCCCTTAATCCCTCCTGTAAAGGGATGGCCAAAAGGAACCTATTCATGCCAGGTAGCAGGTATAAATCCAGATGTGGACAATTTTGGTCTCACACATGCATTCACTATGAGCCTGATTCAGGTAGGGGCATGTCTGGGCCGTCTGGACGGCCCCAAGCAAAACAGGCCTCTTTGGATCTGATTCTGGACTGCGGGAACAAAACGTTCCCATGGTAACCAGAATTGGAACCAGGGACAGCCCGGCGTGCCACTGCCACCTCTGGGGACATCCGCCCCGCAGGCACCCCCGACTCCCATTGCCTCAGTCCCCCTTTTCCCCACTGCCTGACACAAGGCTGGCCCGCTGTGGCTTGGATCGGGTGGCGGGGACCTACCTCCGCACCCGCACCCGGCCTCGGCCCCAGCCCCGTAAGGGGATCCCTGGGCCCAATTGCCATTTTTTGCTGCTTATTCCATCTTTGAGGTGAAATAAACAGAACATCCGCACAGGTCCGACTCTCCCCATGCTGGAAAGTGGAGGAGTGGCCTAGTGGTTGGGGCAAGGTACTTCAGACCGGAAGGTCGGGGGTTCAAATCCCACTAGAGGACAGCAACCTTGGGCCGGAAGGACTGGGGTTTCTAGTCCCACAGGTGCTCCTTGTGGTCTTGGGCAAGCCACTTAACCCTCCATAGCCCATGTTCCCTGTAAAATAGTTATCTACAAGTCATAATGCCCTGTTCAATGTAATTTCAGTTTGTTCAATGTAAACCGCCTTGATATCATGAAAGGCGGTATATAAGAAATGTTAAATAAATAAATAAATAAAATGCTGCTCAGGACGTATGGGGAGATCCAGAGGGGGAATCGAGCCTGGATGGCCTGCAACCTACATCCCAGAATCGGGCCCTATATGAAATGGAGACTACACATGTAGATTGCTGTCCAGCCCAGACCACGCCCCCCCAAACCTCCCAAACCCCCATGCAATGGGCATCCACATGTAAAATGAGCCTGTCCTAAAATGGTCATTTACATGTGGATAGAATTTACAAGTACGAGGTGGGGCTGTTAAGTCTCTGACCTTGTAATGAAACAGAAAGCTACGGGCACACTTCAGTTCGGGAGGTCCGAATGGTACCAAATAAAATAAAACTGCAGAGAGATCATTCGGACCTCCAGAACTGAAGTGTGCCCATAGCTTTCTGTTTTGTTACAAGGCCAAACACTTATCAGCCCCCTCTTGTATAATGGTCACTTTTACGTGTGTAAATCACATATAAGGCTTCTAAAATATTCCCAATGTACATATACTGTAGTCTGCTCAGCACTCTACATGTATAACATTAATACAAAGACCAAGAATTGTAGCACAATTTAAAGCCACTTGTTATCCATCTATTGTTCTTTCATCAGCTGATCATCTTCACCAGTCCTTCTCTATGTGTAATTCTGCTTCATCTACCTTTTGCTCCTTTCTCTTTCTCATTTACAACTGCCTGCTTTCTCAACCACTTTAACCAGATCTCAAGCATTGGATCCTCCATTTCTTGCACTGTTTAACCTCACTTTACTCCCAATCCACATCCTCTTTAGTTACCTTCTTCTCTACTTTTCTCCTCTTTCCTTACAGGAAGCTTCGATTTCCTGCCTCTGTCATTATAACACCATCCTCTACCAACATTTGATCCACGTAGGGGACCATCGTCATGGTTAAAGTATATACTCATCCAGATGTACTGAGAAACTGCAGATATCACTCCTGGTATGTTCTCATCATAATCGAATGTGCTTCATTGCTATTGAAGCAGGACCCATCACCCTTTCCGCAAACATCAATAAAATCTTTTACTGCACATTGAAAAGGAGAAGAAGAAGACAATGAAAAGCTGTAAGAAATTCTGTAAGCATGCTATATAAAGCCCTCTTGTCAGTATTCCCAATTCCGCATATCATCCACTCTGATTTCCACACTACTGCCTTGCCTACTGCATTCATAATACTCTCCAGTGATTCCTTGTTACACACCATGGTACATTGAAACTAGCAAATCTTAGAAACAAATGCATTCATATAGGGCCAGCCCATCCACTAGGTTAGCTAGGTGGCCGCCTATGTCGGCCGACCTGGTTAGGCAGCTTTGTGCCGCCCCTTGGTTGCCCGCGGCCGGCCATGTGCTTCAGCACACATGACCTGCTGCTTCTGATCTCCCTCTGATGCAACTTACTGTCAGAGGGGGTTCAGAAGTGGCAGACCATGCGTGCTGAAGTACATGGCCTTCAGCGGGCAACAAAGTGGTGGCACAAAGCCACTACTTTTAAAATACTGCCACTGCCACCCACCTCCTCCCCCCCCCCCCAAGACAGAATTGGCAGCAATGGCAGAAGCCCTTGGGCCGGCCCTGTATTCATGGCCTTGTTCCTAATAAGTCATTAGCTCTTCTTCTCTGCTATAGACCCTCTTACTCTTTTTAATCAGCATCATGCATTCTTCTTTGTGTCCTACAAACTAGACATCTGCTTCTTTCTGTGTTTCATCATTACTACCCCCGGCAATGTGAGGCAAATCTCCATCTCATGTTCAAATGGCATCTCCCCCCCCCCCCACCCCCTCTCTCTCTTGAGTGAGAAATTGCAATAATAGATTTTACTATTTACCTGCCCTGACATTTAATTGCCTTCCTGTATATGGGTCCATCTATACTACTCTTTTTTTATGAAATACTCTAATAGAATTAAAATAAGTCAATAAACTACATGATGCATACAAAAGACTAAAAATAAAAAGATAAGACATAGGGCATCCGCCTTTTGAATTTGTACCAACTATGAAATACATACAGCATGCTAACCTAGAGCCGTTGAAATTCCTCTCTATTGAAAAAATGCTTTGAGTTCTTAAACTACTTCAAGTAGATATCCTGATCAGTAGCACAAAACTATACTCTGGCAGGGTCTTTGCTTGGGAGAGAGCAAAAGTAAGTTCTCTGAAAGTCTTCTGTCACTTTATTTCATTGATGGTTTTATGGTGTTTTCAAAAGTCCTATGATTCTACAAATAGCTGATGCATTCCGTGTGAATGAACCGAGTGTAAGTAAAATGACAAGCCAAGTCCATAAATGAGAAGACAGCTGATTCCTTTTCTTCTCCAGTGGGATTTTAATGGGGGCTCAATAGCTTTAAAACATTGAGGGGCATATCTAAAGTGATTAATGCAGTGAGCAGGCTTGCTAGCCACTTCAGTCACAGTGTGCGGGATGTTCAGTAGCACATAGCCAGTTTGGGCTGCCACGATTGCCGACAAAAGCGGATAATCAATGCCAGACGATGGATAGGCTCCAGCACTGAAAGTCCTGTATTAATTTCAGTGGCCGAGGCCAGACACCTTAAAAGCACCGATCACTACCATTATTGACCCTATTGCTGCAAAAGCTCGTACCGTCCCTAAATCCTGAGGTAAACATCTAAGAGTGAATTCAAACTTTCATCCTGATGGCTCAGGAATCTTTCTACTTGGAAAGCCAAAGCTCCTCTATGGAGCAATTATGCAGCCACTTAAGTGATTTGAATTGGATTGTACAGAAAACCTACAGTCTTGTGTAGCAGAGTGCGTTTGAGTGCAGTATACTGAAAACTAAGGCTCTCCACAGAGCAATATCTGGGCTGTTTACATGGTGGGAGCTGTAGAAGCAGAAGATAATATTCTATCTGACATTGTTCCAGCTGCTGAAACTGAGACATTCCTACATGAAATATAGTCGAATAATTTCATTACAAGGCTAAGCTTGTCAGATGAATGGTATGAAAATAAACACCAGGTGGAAGCAGAGATCAAGAAAACCATGAAAACAATTACTGTAAGGAAAGCAAAAATGAAGTGCAGAAAGTGAGGACATTTCTTGTTTACTAGATTGTTTATGGCATGAAAATCTGCTTCCTGCTTTTATCAACTTGAATGCTTGACTTAAAATGCAGGCAAATTAACCCTAGTGAAGTCAATAATATTTCCAATATTTCTGGTGTTACTTCAGTATAACAAAGATGGCTTTATTAGGTTTTATTGAACTTTATTTTTCAGCACATTTTAACTGTCAACAATCGAGAGCGAGTTTCCACATGTTACTGCCATTAAAATTATGTGAAATGCTTTCTTGGTTTCTTACACTTAACCTAGGATTTTATACATTCTTGGCGGAAAATAACGTCCACATTTATTTATGGTAAGACTTTGAACAGTAAAATGCTGCTTGCTTGCCATATTTTCGGTCTGCATATTATAATATTAAACTGTGCCCTTCACAAAAATTGACTATCATTAGTTTCTCTTTAGAAGTCTACTGGACTACTTCATATGCCAGAGAGGTCTGTCCACAAGGGGGGTGTGTATACATATGTCCTTTCATGAAATTTCCTGGGGAGGGGAGGGGGATTGGGGGTGGGCCCTCTGCCCCATTCATTCTCATTATATCCTTCCCTACACTAGTCCCACACGCACACTTCCACACTCAAGCATCTCACTGAGTGCACGGTAAGTCTGACTACTTCGAGCTGGTTTATACTGAACTGCAAATAATCAGAGTTTGGAAATTTAGTTTGAGCAAGGATGACTGAAAAATCGAACAACATTTTGCCCTGGAATAAAGTTTGCGGTATTTGTAATAATTCATTTTCCTAGCTAAATGAGGAGGATTTTTGTCCATGTATTTCTGCTGACTTTGGATTCATATTTTGTTACATAGATACATCAAGTTTTGAACGTTGCATGTTTCCGTGAAAGTATCTTGCAATCATGAAATTAACCAAATGAGAAATTTAGCTCTATTTATTTGACTACAAAATGCCATTTTTTTGGGTAATGAAAAATAAAAGCTTTTTTGCATACATTATTTATATACTAACTGTAAAGTTTTCTGGTGCTGGATGAAAGCATTTCCTTCTTTTCTGTACAGACCTTTAAGCATAATATCTTTGTAAGTCTGCTGGCTGTTGTTCATGTTCACCTTGCATCAGTTCCGCTATCACCATCAATGTTTTTTTCTAGCATAAGTGGCTTTTTGCAATTACCAATATTTAAATTGCATTTTTATGGTTCCATAAGAGGCAGTATAGCTTATTTCTTCTATAAAAGAAAGTATAAGTCTAACCATATGAAAGTTTAGCAAATATTATCAAAATCGAATTAACTGCAAATGTTCTAGTAATGATGGTTTTTATGACATAAGCATCAGATATATGTTGTTTCGAGTCACACACAGCTCAAAGTCGCTGCCTCTTTCTATGATATTTCACTGCTGAAACTGATAAATGTTTGATTCTTCTTCCTCCTTTTTGAAGGTCTTTAGAATGTGAAGAACGCTGCGCTCCCACGCTTGGACAGATTACCGATGCTTGGGTGCCCTTGAATTACAAAACCATAAACAATATCAACCCAATAAGATGAGTCTATCTTGTGTCATGCTATTCATTCTTCTTCTCTGCTGCCTGAACACCCTTCAGGAAGTTGCTGGCAGGAAAGAAAAACTAGCCAGCAAAAAGGGAGAAATTGCTTCATATGCACAGTCTGGGCTATTGTCAACGAAAGACAAGCATGCGTGCTCCTGGAAAATTAACGGTGATCAGTTTGTCAGCCTAGTTGTAAGTTGTACGCAGCAAGACAATAGCAGCTACGAGTGCACATATGAGGGCGAGCCATGGCGGTGCCCTGCTTACAGCACCAAAGCCAAGCACTATTGGAAACAGATTTTTTGGAGAATCAAGAAAACGACCAATGCTTGCGAGGAAAAAACACTCAGGTCACGCCTCTGTAAAAAGGCATTGGCTGTAGATTCCCAGCTAACACTCGTGCAGAAAGAAGCCGGTGCAATGGCAGAAAAAGAGCAAGGAAAAGGGAGAAAAAGGGGCCGTCCAAAAGAGACCGAGAAAGTGCCAGAGCCCACAGCAAAGGACCTGGCAGAGAATGTGGGTCACAGGACTGAGCCAAGGGGCAAGGCAGGAAAGCGGGAGCCCAAGTCTAAGACCAATCAGAACCTAAATCCATCTAATCCACCACCCACTAACTTGTCGACCACTGCCAGGGAGGTTAATGATGAGATGTCAGAGTTCAGGGAGGATCTGACCGAAGCCTATTGTGCAGAGAAATGGCATTCCCTGTGCTCCTTTTTTGTCGGTTTTTGGAATGGTTAACCCATATAGGACCGGAGTGCTAGATCAGTGTGTAGTGTATTCTCTGATGTGCAATTACTCATTTCCTAAAAATCAGCTAGCCAAGGAATGCCTGGCAGATTCCTTTGGACTGGTTTAAGCCTAACAAGACTGACAAATTCTTTCAGTTATAATTTGTACTTAATTACATATAATGCCAACCATTTCTTCTGGGAATGATATCCTATTTGGCTAAATCTTTTAATGGCAACCCCCAATAAACCTGCATTTTTCTTGCTAATTGTGTTACCTTCTAGTCTAACATTGATGTGGTATTTAATTCTCTAATTTTGTCAATGTGATTCACTTATGTGGTAGGTGAAACAATAAAGATAATCTTTGTTAATATTAAACTGTGCTGCTTGAAGTCATTTTACTCTAATAGGACACGAGATCCATCAAATAATTCAGCTCCCCCATGGGAGAGTTTTCTCATATGTAAACTCCCATGTGGCCTTTTCAAGTCACTGCCATATGCAGCTTTGTAAATGTTTATATTTAGTGATTAAAAGTTCTTATATGCCACCTATGCTTTGAGATTGAAATGACTGAAGTTACGTGCAATAGTGACATCAAACTCATTTACAATTAAAAAAAAACATAATCAGCATAATCCCTTCAACCCCATCCCCGCCCCCCAACCATAAGCCTAACTCTTCAAATGGCAAATTGATTGGGGACTAGCAGCTATAGCAATGCTCATTTCAAACCCCTTCGCCCCTCCTCCTTTCTAGGTTACATTGAATCCCCTTTTTCCCTTCACCACACCCCTCTATCTAACTCTGAACTCAGCACCTAAAACTCTTTTCACTGAGCAGATTGCCTCCCGCCTTGCTCATCAACAGGAGAATCCCCACATCTTATGTGAAAGATGCCTTAACATGATGGCCATTTAAGGTTTCGCAGTCAGTTACACATTTGGGTCTTAGTTCAGCAAAGCTCCTGAACTGCAAAAATGCCCTGATATGTGAAGATACTTGTCTTGTAGCATTGTTTTCTCATGTCACATAAGAGATGCTCAGCAGCACTTTGAGGAATGTTCACTTCCATCCTGAGTGGATTTGCTCTTGTTTTCAGAAGAAAAGGTGAGGTTATTAAAGCTACCTGTTCCAGGCTCAGAGTAGGCGGTGCAAAGCATGAAAGCTCAGTTTAGCCACCCCTCTGCTAAACCACCATGTTAAATAAACCAATAATTTTTGTTTAACCATAATAGCTTGCATCAAGATTTTTCAGTAGTTAATAAGGATGTGCATTCATTAGCATGCTTTTGGTTTGTTAACACACTTTAAAATTTCAGTGCAAGTGAAATCAGTGTAATGCATGTTAACTCATGAAGCAATGCACATGTAATCGATCTGCATACTTTAAGAAGTTCTGAAGCGTTAAACATGTTATTAAAACTAACATGTGAAAAGATCTGAAGAATAGTTGAAAATCAGGGGTGGGGGTGGGGGAGAAGCCAAATGAACTGAAAGCAAATCCAAAACATTTACCTCTGATAATATAATCAAGATAAGAGATAGAGATACTAAAGCAATGGTATTTCCTTTCTTCTGTCACATTAGGCAAAAGAAAAAGTAATAGATCTTAAATTTAAGCTCAAGAATAGCTTGAAAATGAGAAGTAGAGCACCAGTCAAACATTTTGGCAGAAGAAGAAATTGCAGTATGTGCTCTGCAGCTAAATAACTGTAGAGGTTAAGGAAGGCTGTGATAAGCACTGTACTGTAAAACAGTAAATCACCAGGAGCTGCTGGAGATTTTAAATCTCATACAAATACTGTGATCAGATTTATTCTGAGCAGAGCCATAGCAAGGGCTATGTGAGTGGTGCGGCCGCACAAGACGCAAGTACAGAAGGGGCACTACTATCATCACTGGGCTTCAGGAAGCCCGACAAAAGCCCTACTGAAGAAAGCTTTAAACTAGATTCATTGGGGATGGGTGAAGAGAGCTCCCAGGTAAGGGAAACATTAAATACCTCTGTAGAAATGGGTAGTAGGGGCAACATCTGGAAAGTGGTGTATATAAATGCCCATAGAATGGGAAATAAGATCCCAGATGTTGAGGCTTTAATGGAAGAGACTGACTTGGAATTAGTGGCAGTTACAGAGACATGGTTCACGCAAATCCATGACTGCGATGTTATGATACCAGGTTATACTTTATTCAGGAAGGAGAGGGTAGGAAGAAGGGGAGGTGGAGTGACACTATGGGGCTTGTTTACAAAGCCGCGGTAGCGATTCGCGATCGTTATCGGAACCGCGGCCCCATTGAAATCAATGGGCCGCGGCTCCGATAACGATCGCGAACCGCTACCGCGGCTTTGTAAACAAGCCCCTATATGTAAAAAATAAGGCACTGTGGGTTAAACAAAAGAGGGAAAGGGAAATCCGTTTGCATTAGTGTGATATACAAATCCCCCTCACAGGGAGTAGAAATGGACAAAGATTTAATAGAAGATATACACAGTATTGCCATGAAAGGAGAAGTGCTATTAAAAGGTGATTTCAATATGCCGGATGTTGTTTGGCACATCCCTTCTGCGGTGTCATCTAGAAGTAAGGAGATCCTGCATTCTCTACAGGGAGAACTATTCAGGTAACTGATAACAGAACCCACACATGATGGGGCCATACTGGACTTAGTGCTTACCAATGGGGAAAGTGTTTCTGATGTTACAGTGGGACATCATATCGCAACCAGTGATCACCAGATGGTATGGTTCAGTATTAGGGTTAGGGCTGATAAAATCCGTTCAAAAGCGGGGGTCTTAAACTTGAGGAAAACTAACTTTGCCAAGATGGAATAATACACCAAAGAGTCATTGGTGGGATAGGAACAGCTGGGGGATGTAGAAAAACAGTGGGCAAAACTGAAAGGGGATATTTTAAGGGCAACAAACCTTTTTATTAGAAAGGTAAATAAATGTAAAATGAAAAGGAGGCCGCTAGGGTTCTCAAAAGAAGTAGCTGAAAAGATGAAGAAAAAGAGGAAGGCCTCTATATTTAGAAGAACTTACAGAAGCTAGCAAAGTAGTCAGGAAAGCAAAGGTAGAAAAAGAAGAAGAAATAGCCAATGCATTAAAATGCGGGGATAAGACATTTTCCAGAAATGGTAGTGAGAGGAGGAAGAACAAAAGTGGTATTGTCAAACTCAAGGATGAAAGGGAGGAATATGCAGAAACTGATGAGGATAAAGTAGAAATGCTTAACAAATATTTCTGTTCTGTGTTCACAGATGAAGGACCTCAGAAAACACGCACGAACAGGAACAGAGGTGACGTGGATCTTGAACGATTTTCAGAAGACTGTGTTCATGAGGAACTAGCTAAACTAAAAGTAGACAAAGCCATTGGTCCGGATGGGATACATCCAAGAATATTGAGGGAACTTGAGGACATTCTAGCGGCTCTACTGTTTGACCTTCTCAATGCCTCTTTAGAGTCAGGAGTAGTGCCAGAGGACTGGAGAAAGGCACTTATGATCCCTTAACACAAAAGCAGATGTAAGGATAACATTGAGAACAACAGACTGGTTAGTCTAATCTCTGTGGTGAGTAAATTAATGGAAATGCTGCTAAAAAAGAGGATAGTGAGGTTTCTGGAGTCCAATGGATTACAGGATCCGAGGAAGGATGGATTCACCAGAGGCAGGTCTTGTCAGACAAATCTGATTGATTTCTTTGACTGGGTGACCAGGGAGTTGGACTCAGGGAGAGCCCTAGATGTAGTGCATTTAGATTTCAGTAAAGCCTTTAACACTGTTCTGCACAGGCGACTTTGATGTGCACCCTAGGGATGGACCCTATAGGGATGGACCATAAAGTTACTGATTGGATTAGAAGTTGGTTGAGTGGGAGGCAACAAAAGATACAGATAAATGGAGCTCACTCTGAGGACAAGAAGGTTACCAGTGGTGTGCCGCAGAGATCTGTCCTTGGTTGGATTCTTTTTAACATCTTTGTTAGTGATATTGCAGAAGGGCTGTCGGGTAAGGTTTGCTTGCTTGTGGATGATACTAAAATCTGTAATAGAGTAGACACCCAGGAAGGAGTAGATAACATGAGGAGGGATCTAGCTAAGCTTGAAAAATGGTCTAGAATTTGGCAGCTGAAATTTAATACTAAAAAATGTAAGGGTCATGCATTTGGACTGCAAAAATCCAAAGGAGTGGTACAGTGTAGGGGGTGAAGTACTCCTGGCCACAAAAGAAGAGTGGGACCTGGACGTAATTGTGTCTCATGATCTTAAAGTAGCTAAACAGGTAGAAAAGGTGACTGAAAGCCAGAAGGATGCTTGGGTGTACAGGGAGAGGAATGGCCAGCAGAAAAAAGGAGGTAATAGTGCCTCTGTATAAGTCTCTGGTGCAACCTCATTTGGAGTATTGTGTGCAATTCTGGAGACCGCACCTTCAAAAGGATATAAACAGGTTGGAGTCAGTGCAGAGGGTGGCTACTAAATTGGTTAATGGTCTTCATTATGGAGCATATGAAGACAGACTTAACACTAGAAGCCCCAAAGTGCGTCAATTGATGCAAATGCATCTTCGAAGTTGTATACCAGCTCCACTGCTAGAACCATGTCAATCATGTACCATGACTTTGTTAGCGAGGTCAAGATGTTCAAATATGTGCATTGAAAATTAATGACAGATGCGCCACCTAGCAGGAAAATGAATTTATACCTTGAAGCCCCAAAGTACTTCAATTGACCAACCAAGAAAATTGAGTGGTTTTCACAAGTTTTCTTACAACAACTAACATAAGAACAGTGTTAACTAAATGTAAAAGTAACTGCAAAGTCCATGTTGGTTAACGAATGAACAGGATAAGCATGTATGGTTTGCTATTGTACATTCAGGGGTATATTTACTAAACCGTCTTAATGTAGCAGTGGCGACTTTATAGCGTGATAACGTCACGTATCGCGCGATAACATCGACAGCGGCGTTAAGGCACACTAACGCTGTGAAATCCGGGTCTGAAGGGTGGAGTAAGGCCTCCCAGAGGGCGGAGATAGGGGGTCAATGGGCGGAGAGTGGGCGGGGAGAGGCTCCAGGCACACTAACGCTGTGAAATCCGGGTCTGAACACTAACGCCAGTGAAACCCTCGCGTTAGAGGCACATTTGCAGGAGAGACAAACCATGTCAGTCAGCAATGTACCAAAATTATAACCCCCCCAAAGAAAGTGAAGCACACTGAAAGACTAATACAAAGGAATCACTTAAAAAAGAAGCCTCTGTAGTCAACAGAAATGGTTAAATGTGTAAAAAAAAATTTTTGTCGGAGCTAAGCCGTAGGAAGGATGTGAGTGATCACTTCCCCCGCCAGACTGCCAGCTTCTTTTATTTTATTATAAGTCCTACTCAATGTAACCAAACAGATTTTTCTTAAAAACGAAAGCCGTCACTTATCTGAGTTCCTGCTTTGAAACTTCAAAGATATGTTGCTCTTCCAGAAATGTAGCAGCACGACGTGCACGTTTCGGGAAATGGTTCCCTGTATCAAGTGCTTCCTGAACTTCATGAATATAGGCAACAAAATACAGAAACGCCGTCCTTGCGTAGATGCCTTTTGCCGCAAGGACGGCGTTTCTGTATTTTGTTGCCTATATTTATGAAGTTCAGGAAGCACTTGATACAGGGAACCATTTCCCGAAACGTGCACGTCGTGCTGCTACATTTCTGGAAGAGCAACATATCTTTGAAGTTTCAAAGCAGGAACTCAGATAAGTGACTGCTTTCGTTTTTAAGAAAAATCTGTTTGGTTACATTGAGTAGGACTTATAATAAAATAAAAGAAGCTGGCAGTCTGGCGGGGGAAGTGATCACTCACATCCTTCCTACGGCTTAGCTCCGACAAAAATTTTTTTTACACATTTAACCATTTCTGTTGACTACAGAGGCTTCTTTTTTAAGTGATTCCTTTGTATTAGTCAGCAATGTACAGCAAAGCCAGGGAAACCCAGAAAAGTGATAGTAGTGATACATGTGCAGGAACCAAAAAGGCAAATAAACATATAAAATGACCAAAACCACATTTGAAATCCCAATAACCAAGCTGGCCAATAGTGATATTAATGATAAACATAAAGCAACACTACTGACAAAGCGTAAAAAGGAAAATATCATGTTTGGAAGGGTCTATGCTCTGTCCCCCTACAAAGTGAATGATCCCACAGTGAAATAGCGGTGATCGGGGTTTTTGTCGTTTATATTGGGCAGGTTTGTTATGGCGTGCACATGTGCAGCAACAGCAGAGTGGGCACGTAGGAAAGGGCAACTGTACTGATGCTGTAAATGGGATACAGGAGGCTGCAGGTGGCACATGCTGTGGTCCAGCTGGGACACAGTGCAGACTAGGCAGATGCCTAGGTGGCACATAGGAATGCCAAAACTGTAATGCAGCAAGACAGCAACTGACGAGGGTCCAACATGGGCATGAGTGTGTGTCCCACAGTGTTACAGGGGATATTACCCAGCAGGTCCCCCCTAGGGCACATAACATTAGCAGGCGGTGCAGGGGGGAAGTGCGCATGTCCATGTAGGCACCCCTACCCGAGAACCCACACCATAGGCAGCTGCCTACTGGCACACTGGATGGCCTGGGACTGCGTACCACCAGCACCACCAGCATAAGGGCATGTCAGCATGGTGGTGGAGAGGTGCTGGTGGCAGAGGGGGCAGTGGCATCTGCCCACAGCAGACCACAGCCAAGCCCCGTTTAGGTGGGTGCCGTGCACTGCAACAGACAAGGTCTGTCTGACGAACAGTCATGTTATCGCCAGGGAATGATCTGCCCATGTGGCAACAGTTTGGTGTAGTACACACAGCCAGTGTGTTCAGGGGCAGAAGGTCACAAGTTCAAGTCCCAGCTGTGGCTCCTGCCAACCTTGTCTCCATATTTTACCCAGTACTAAACCGTGGTAATAAAGATAGAACCTTTATTGCAGATAAAATAAACATAGAAACATAGAAACATGATGACAGAAAAAGACCACATGGTCTATCTAGTCTGTCCTTCCATAACAACAACTACAACAGTCCACTTTTTACATTTAGAGATCCTCTGTGTTGGTCCCATGCTTTTTTGAATTCAGTTACTGTCCTCTTCTCTACCACCTCCACTGGGAGACTATTCCATGGATCCACTACTCTTTCTGTAAAGAAATATTTCCGCATATCACTCCTGAATCTATCTCCCTTCACCCTCATCCCATGTCCCCTCGTAGCAGAACTTGCTTTCAATTGAAAGAGGCTCTCTCCCTGAACATTTATGCCACGGAGGTATTTAAACATCTCAATCATATCACCTCTATCCCGCCTTTCCTCTAAGGTGTACATATTAAGATCCTTAAGTCTGTCCTCATATGCTTTATAATGAAGCCCATTAATCATTTTAGTAGCAACCCTCTGCACCGACTCCATCCTGTTCACATCCTTTTGAAGGTGCGGTCTCCAGAATTGCACACTATACTCCAAATGAGGTTGCACCAAAGACTTATACAGAGGCATTATCACCTCCTTTTTTCTGCTAGCCATTCCTCTCCGTATGCACCCAAGCATCCTTCTAGCTTTTGCCGTCGTCTTTTCTACCTGTTTAGCTACTTTAAGATCATTAGACACAACCATGCCTAGGTCCCGCTCTTCTTTAGTGGACAAAAGTACTTCACCTCCTATACTGTATTGCTCCCTTGGATTGCTGCAGCCCAAATGCATGACCTTACATTTTTTAACATTAAATCCCAGCTGCCAAATTCTAGACCATTCTTCAAGCTTAGCTAGATCCCTCCTCATGTTATCTACACCTTCCTGGGTGTCTACTCTATTGCAGATTTTGGTATCGTCTGCAAAGAGGCATACCTTACCCGACAGCCCTTCTGCTATATCACTAAGAAAGATGTTAAAAAGAATCGGACCAAGGACAGATCCCTGGGGCACACCACTGGTAACATCCTTCTCCTCAGAGTGAGCTCCATTTACTTGTACTCTTTGTCGCCTCCCACCCAACCAATTTCTAACCCAAGCAGTAACTTTAGGGTCCATCCCTAGGGTGCTCAGTTTGTTTATATGTCGCCTGTGAGGAACAGTGTCAAAGGCTTTACTGAAATCTAAATACACCACATCTAGAGCTCTCCCTCGGTCCAACTCCCTGGTCACCCAGTCAAAGAAATCAATCAGATTTGTCTGATAAGACCTGCCTCTGGTGAATCCATGCTGCCTCGGATCCTGTAATCCGCTGGACTCCAGAAACCTCACTATTTTCTCTTTCAGCAGCGTTTCCAATAATTTACTCACCACCGAAGTTAAACTAACCGGCCTGTAGTTTTCAACCACATCCTTACTTCTGCCTATATTTTACCCTACAGAGCACAGACGCCATAACCATGTGCAATCCCTAGAGCAGAGTTTCCCAACTGCAGTCCTGGAGGGACAAACACCATTCACGTTTCATGCTGTCCCTAATAAATATGCCTGTGCTGCATTTGTATGCATCGCCCCCATTGTATGCAAATGTATCTCATGCATATTCATTAGGGACAGCATGAAAACCTGAACAGTGTTTGGCCCACCAGGACCGGATTTGGGAACCTCTGCCCTAGAGCAGCGGCCAACAGAGGCACAAACACCCACACCGACAGGCTCCACTATCCAAAGCCTCATGGAGAGTCAGGCTATTGGACCATGCGTGGAGCAGCATCTCCCAGTACTGGCACCTGCATACCTTAGCAATGCCGTCCTAAACTTGGGAACACGTTCCACATATATCAAAAGGTTGCTATGAGTAATGTCAGCTAACAAATCCTAAGTTAAACATGATTTGTTGATAGAGATTCATCATAGCAACCTTTCTGATATCTGTGGAGTGTGTTTCAGTTATTGCTTCTGACAGTGTTTACCACCCCGGGGAGTGACCCCAACAGTATTGCGTACCATAGCAATGCCCGAACTGTGCCCAGAACTGGTGTGGCGGCCAGGGCTGCCACAAACCTCCATATTTGCACAATGCAGGCATAGGTGTGGGAGTGTGTGTATGTCTATCCAGTGTGTTGTGGCTGCCTACACCTTAATGAGCCCACACTGCTTGCACTGTTTCCAGTGTTAGCCTGCCAATGTGCATAATGAGGAGCAAAGTACTGTGGGTATGGCCTGGGCAGGATGCATCTGCACAGGGTATAGAGCAATGGCTGGGACATTCTAGTGCCTGACCACCACCTGCACGGACAGGGTGGCCACAGCATGTCATGCTGGGAGGTCACTCTCACCCTGACTGAGCAGTGAACATGACATGGCTAGGTTCCCCCATAATGCTATGCAGCATTTCTCACAAGTGATATTTATAGATTCTTTTTTCTAGGGCCCAATCACTGACATACCTGCTTGGTGTGTGTGCTTGCATCCCATTTTTGGGTGCACACAGTTCCTTCAGGAACATGCACTATGTACTAGCTAGCAGACTGTCTGCAGTTAGCATGTATGGCTGGAACACCTTGCAGGGTGCAGCAGGTGGAGACTGACTGTGCCCTCTGCTGGTGAATGTCAGATAGTGATGAGGGGCAGTTGAGCTTCTCCAGCATTCTGCCATTGCCTTATGTGATGCATACAGATCTGCACTGACTGCCTGTAGTGTGACTGTTCCCCAGCAGGACTGGGGTTGATGGTCCTCTCTACTGCCACCATTGCAGAGATGTACAATGTGGATCTGTTGGTGGGAGATTCTGTCCCCCAACCGGAGCCACAGAGGGCGGGTTGGGTGGTGCTCCATAATCCGCTTTTGGGTCCAAACACCCCCTTCACCTATGACATGTGCCCATAGCACCCACACAGGATATACACTAGTCTGGGTACATCATAGTCCACAAGGACTAGATGTGACTGGGAAATACAGATGGACACAGGTGCATCCTAGGTGTGTCTGCAAGGATTATCTATCACACACTAGTACTGATGGGGACCTACAGCATAGCCTATCTCAGCCAAGCCAGGTGCTGCGGACCTGGTGCTGAGTGCCCCACCTCACCCTCAGGGTGAGCACAGGACCCGCACAATGTCACGGTCTGTAGCTACTCTGTGCCAGTAACACACACAGTCCGTTCCCTCTACCAGGCCTAGGTGCTGTGGAGGTGCATACCCCATTATGTGATCAGCTGTAGACTGCTGATCTGCATGTGCAGTTCATCATGGGTACAGGTGGGTTTACCCTATCCTGGTAACCACAGCAGACAGTTTGTGTGGTGACCTGCAGTCTTTCTGTAGCCAGCCAGTAGTGTGGTAGTAGCTATAGAGATGTAGCCTACTGGTTGCGTCAATGACTGTGGAGGCAGAGGTCATGGGTTTGATCTACAGTGGTGTTATTTAATAAGGCTCTCTGAGGCTTTTCCTTTTAATTTAAATCAGTGCTGCCAGCAAAATGCACCCTCACAGTGCTGCAACCTTAAGGTGACTCATAAGGCGCCCTATCGGGCACCCTTTAAGGCACCCTATAGGGCACATTAGAAGGCGCCTTGGCGGACAGGGCACTTTATAATGTGCCCTATGGAGTGCCTTATAGGGTGCCTTATGCGACACCTTATGTTATGGCACTGTGAGGGTGTTTTTGCTGGCAGCACTGATTTAACTTAAAAAAGGAAATGCCTCAGACAGCACTGATTTAAATTAGAAAATGGAAATGCCTCAGACAGCCTTCTTACATAACACCACTGTGGGATCAAACCCATGACCTCTGCCTCCACAGTTATTGCAGTAACCAGTGGGCTACATCTTTACAGCTTCTAACACTGCGCTGGCATGAACTTAGGGTTAACGCGTATTAACGTGTCATGGCGCACACTATTGCGCGATACAGATTCTTGCTACCTTGACGCCAGAACGCCCACTTCTTATATGGCATTCTTCACATTATTGCTGCAACTAGCGCCGGTAACATTAAGACGGTTTAGTAAACATACTCCTTAGAGTCTGTGTGAAACTGGCGCAGATTGTCAACAGACACTGTCCGCAAACTGGACGCTTGCATTTAGTGCACAGCGTGACAGTGCAGCTCCTGATGTGACTCACAAAACCGGGGTCAACGATCAATCTAAATGCATCCATTGGTGTTTCAAGATTACGACAATATGCAGTAACCCCACTTTTAGCAGTGAATACATTTTGGGCCTGCAATCTGCCACTGCTTTCACCTTGTGACATGATGTTCCATTCAGTCCCATCTTTTGCTACCACTGTTGACCCTGTCGTCCTGCTCTTGTTTTCAAAGATTATTGGATAATGAGCATCATCATCACTTTCATCAGTGTTTCTGCTGTAATCTGAACCAGTCAAATCCTCTACACCTGCACAACCTGTAACATGTAGGTCAACGTTTGAATTTGATTCAGTCGAATCAGAGCCACTGTGAATTTCCAAAATATCTTGCAGCTTGGCAAGTGCTTGTGCTGCTGTCATGCGCTGCGGACGCAGTTCTCTCGTTTTCTGCATCGAAGTGGTAGCCGCAGCTGGCAACAGATCAATTGATTTTGTACCAGCACATCTAGTCACTGCTGTCTTCTTACGAGGTCTCGGCATTCTGTAAATGGAATCGTAGAAAAAAAATGAACAAAATTTCAGGGAGGAAGCGATATGCTAAACGTTCTGGAGTGTCTGCCTGTTCTAGGCGTGTTCGAAAGTCACAACATTGTACATACCTGTGTAACAGAGTACATTTCGGTTTTACATCAATCACTGTTTACGGTTTTACTCCGAAATTACAAAACAATAAACACACGTTGACATCATGTAATGATGTCACATACTGCACTTATTAAACAAATAAGTAACCTCAAATTAATTCACATCTGCATTTCATGCTAAATGCAGTCGTCGTGATAATGCGTCAATTGACGCACTTTGGGGTTTCAAGGTAAAATTCTTTTGGGGCTTCTAGTGTTAAAGATCTTAATATGTATATTTTAGGGAAAGATAGGATAGGGGTGATATGCTAGAGACATTTAAATACCTCCGTGGCATAAATGCACAGGAGGGTCTTTTTCAGTCAAAGGCAAGCTCTGTTATGAGGGGACATGGCACGAGAGTGAAAGGGGATAGACTTAGGAGTAATATGCAGAAATATCTCTTTACGGAAAGTGTGGTAGATGTGTGGAAGAGTCTCCCAGTGGAGGTTGTGGAGATGAGGACAATATCTAAATGGGACAAACACAGAGGATCTCTAAAGGTAAAAATGACTATTGTAGTTGATATGGAAGGGCAGACTAGATAGGCCATGTGGTCTTTTTCTGCCGTCATCTTTCTATGTTTCTGTGTTTCCTGCATACAGCTGGGGGGGGGGGGGAGGAGGGCGCCAGGTTCACCAGTCACACAGGGTGCATTGCTAGCTTAGTATGGTCCTGATTCTGAACTCTGAGCTCTGAATTCAATTATCGGAAAAAGTTATCATCTGAAGAAAGCATAGAAACAGGGTGAGATGTGAAACCCGAATAAAACACACTAGATCAGGGCTGGTGCAAGGCTATTGGGTGTTCCAAGTGAATCTTCAGCCTTTAACTCCCCCCCCCATTCCTCCCCCCCATGAGATCCTCTCCCTTTCCCAAGATCTGATAATTAAACTCAACAATCATGATCACCCCGACACCACCCTTCCCATAACAATCTTGTAGAAATGCAAAATTGGGGGAAGGAAGTGACATCACCCACCATGATGGTCGCTTGAGCGGAGAGCTCCGGGGCCATCCCATTGAAAAAAGCGGCGAAATACCCCTTAGCAGCAGAGCGCTGATCCTCCGATGGCAGGAGAGAGTGTGGAGAGACGACGGGGCATGGCGACGAGGAAAAAAGCTGCAGATATTCGTGACTATGCCTGTGCCGGGGAGAAGAAGATAGAGCCAATGGAAGGAGCAATGGCGGACCACATGGAGAAGGCCAATAGAGGCTGCGGGGGAGCGGAGGAAGAGAGAAGTGCAGGAGTGAGCACGACGGTGACCCAAGAGGAACTCCGGGAGTGCTTTGCTGTGCTAAAATCAGAGGTACAGCAGGCAAAAAATGAACTGGGGGAGATGCTGGCTGGCATGAAGGAGGAGGTGGAAGAGCTGAACTACAGAATGGGGGACCACGAAAATAGATTACAGTCGCTGGAAAGCTGGCAGGAAGAACTGGAACAGAAGGAAGGCAGGGAGAGAGATTGGAGAGATCAAGTACAATTAAAACTAGAAGATTTAGAGAACGGGTCAAGAAGAAATAACCTGTGCATAAGAGGGGTTCCAGAGGAAGAGGAAGACTGTGCAAAAGTGGCTATGTCAATATGTTTGGAGGCCCTGCACCAAGGAGGCACCGAGGAAGGGATCACAGCTATAGAGATGGAGAGAGCGCACAGTTTGTTAGGCCCGGTCAGGGCTAACAGAAACCGAGACATTATCATCTGCCTAAAGGAGTACAAAATAAAGGAAAAGATTGCAGCTAAAATGAGAGGACTGAGCACTTTTCAATGGCAAGGCTATCCAGTGGCTATATATGCGGATTTATCTTTGGGGACATTGCAAAGAAGGAGAGAGCTGGGACCTGTAACTAAAGCCTTGCGAGAGGAGGGGTTGTGTTATCGCTGACTGTACTCCTTTGGAATAGCTTTTACAAAAGGGGAGAGGACCTGGCCAGTACAGATGGTGGAGGCAGCGCTGGCAGCGATGAAGGAAGCAGGCTTGGAATCAAAGGCGGCATAGGCCTGGCAGCATGGGAGCAGAGAGTGCAAGAAGGCCGGCAGGTGAAACCAGCGGAGCGACGGAAGCAGGGGCAACCACTACCTCAGTTGGAGAAGGAGAGAGATACATGGAAGATGCAGAGGAAAAGTGCAAAGAGGTGACTGTGGTTAGAATTGTGGGAGGTGTAGATGGGTGAAGAAGGAGAGGAATCTCCTACATATATTTATGATTCCTATTGGAAGAAGGATAATTGGGATTGGGAGGTGGGGATGGGGGAATGTAATGAGATATGAATAAGGGTCTTTGTAAAGATACGTGAGGGGATGGTAGAAAAAGGGGGGAGCGAGATTGAGGGGTGGTGGGGGGTCTTGAGGGTATGGGGTCTGAGAGAGGGGAGGCAGTAATGAGGGGGAGGAGAGGGAGGGGGAAAGGCGGTTGAGGATTAGGAGAGACGGAGGGTTATTGAAGTGGGTAGAGGGGAGATGAGAGGGGAAGTAAGGGGATGGTGGGGGCGACACTACTTCATGTATAGTCCTGGGACTCAAGCGCAGGATGGGGGGGGGGGGGAGGGAGGGAAGGGTATCTAAGGGAGGGAATGGGGAGGAGGGAGGGAAGGGGAAAGGGCAATAATTGGTAATAACCAAAGTGAATGTAAAAGGACTGAGAACGTGGCAGAAAAAGAGACGTATGGAACGCGAGGGGATGCGAATGAAAGCAGATGTGATGTGTATACAGGAGACGCATTTGAGGGTAGGTCAGGAGAGATTGGTGAGCTACAAAAAATACCCTAGGGTGGTATTAGCAGGACAAAGGGCGAATTCTAGGAAGGGAGGTGTAGGAATATTAGTTAGTCGAAAGTGGCAGGACGCAGTGGTGGAGGAGCGCAGAGATAAAAAGGGTAGATGGGTAGCGGTAAAGCTGAAAATTAAAGAGGAGGAGGTGTGGATAATAAGTATGTATGGGCCAAATGTGCAGAGAGAAGAGTTCTTCACAGGCCTGGCAGCAGAGCTGGAGGTCTGGGGAACAACACCAATCATTCTTGGGGGAGATTTCAATCTGACCTTAAATCCAAGGTTAGATAATAGTGGGAGTGGGAAGGGGGGGGGGGGAGAAAGAGCGTGTCTTTTAAGACTGAAGGAACGCTTAGGTCTTGTGGATGTATGGAGGTGTAGACATCCAGGAGAAAGGAGATATACTTTTTACTCCCAGATGCACAGTACATATAGTAGGTTAGATATGAAATGGGCAAATGGGAAATGGACGAGTAATGTGAGCAAGGTAGAGCAAGGGAACATGACATGGTCGGATCATGCCCCAGTTGGCGTCAGCTTTGAAGTGAGAGAGGGGGACGAAAGGGTTAAGTTTTGGAGGTTGAATGAGGCCCTTTTGGAGGAACCAGAGTATGCGACACGAATAAAAGCAGTGGTGGAGGAGTATTTGGAGATTAACATGAATGGGGAAGTAGGAGTGGGAATTGTCTGGGATGGTTTGAAAGCGGTAGCGAGGGGGCATTTGATAAGCATCACAGCACAGGAGAAAAAGGGAAAGGGATGCGTGGAGGGGCAGTTGTTGCGTAGAATAGAGGGCCTGGAAAGACAGCATCAGAGTGACCATGAACCGCGGGTGATAGCGGAATTAGTGAAGTTGAGGGGGGAGCTTAGTCAATTAAGAGCAGCGGCAATGGCGCATGAGCTGACTCTGTTGAAACAGGTGTACTTCGAAGTGGGGAACCGAATGGGGAGGGTACTAGCTAGCAGACTAAAGGCTAAGCAGCAGCGGGCATGGGTAAGGGGGATAAGAGGCCAAGAAGGAAAGATGGTCCACAAAGCATCAGAGATAAGAGGAATGTTTAAGGAATACTATGAGCGATTATATACCAGTGAGGTACAGAAGAGGGAGAGGAAGGGGGATCAGGAGGGGGAGCTATTTCTTAATGAGTGCCATCTCTCAAAGATAACGGTGGAGGAGCAGGGGGAGCTGGGAAGGGATATTTGTGAGGAAGAGGTAGAAAGGGCCATAAGGACACTGAAGATAGAAAAGGCTCCAGGACTCAATGGATTCTCGGCTAGGTTTTATAGATTGATGGTCCAACTGGTTAAAGGTATCTTGGCGAAGGTATTTAATGCATGCTTGCATGGGGAGGCACTGCCGTGAACAATGGCGGAGGTGGGGATTTCAATAATACTGAAAACGGGAAAAGATAATATGGTTTGTGCTTCATATAGGCCGATTTCCCTGATTAATTTAGATGCAAAGGTATAGACAAAGATACTGGCCACGAGACTACAGAATGTTATTCATAAACTGGTACATCAGGAACAAACTGGGTTCATAAGGGGTAGACAAGGGGGAGACAATATAAGGAAAATTTTGAATACAATTTGGGGATTACAAAGAGGGGTGCAGGAAGCAGTATTTGTGACGGTGGATGATGAAAAAGCATTTGATAGAGTGGCAGTTTATGATTCAGGTATTAGGAAGAATGGGGTTGGGAGAACGTTTTATAAGTTGGATTCGAGCCTTGTATGCCAGGCCGATGGCAAGGATAGAGGTAAATGGAGGATACTTGGAGAGTTTTGTATTGGGGAGAGGGACGAGACAGGGTTGCCTACTGTCACCGTTACTTTTTGCTTTGGTAATAGAGCCGTTGGCGGAGTATGTCGAAGACAGGTAGATATAAGGGGGATAGGAGAGGGGGAGCGACAGTCAAAAATAGCCTTGTTTGCGGATGACATGATCTTTACGTTGGGGAGGCCCTTCACAAGTTTACCGAATTTACTGCTAGCAATTAGAAGATATAGTGAAGTATCAGACTACAAGATGAACATGAGCAAGACGGAAATACTAGGCTTCAACCTCTCTGTGGAACTAGAGGGGAGGCTACGGGCAGGGCATGGGTTTAAATGGGTAAAGAAAACGTTCCAGTATTTGGGCATACAATTAAGTAATACCTTGGAGAACTTGTGAGAATGGAACTATATACTGCTGGTGGAGAATGTGAGGAAGGATCTTTTTAGATGGGGAGGTCTACACTTGACCTGGATGAGCAGAATAGCCACTATCAAGATGAATGTTTTGCCACGGTTTCTGTTCTTGTTTTTGGTGCTTCCATGTAGAGTGCCGAGAGGAGTGTTGAAGAAAATACAGGGGATGATTATGAATTTTATATGGGAAGGGAAAACACCTAGAGTGGCGAGGAGAACGCTGTTTAGTGCAAGAGAGGGTACCTTGGGGTGTTAAGCATAGTAAACTATTATAATGCAGCACAATTGAGGGCACTATTTGCCTGGCGGGAAAGGGGAGATACTCCTCAGTGGGTGAGTATGAAAAAGGGGCTGGAAGAGAGTTTAGAGGCAAAAATGTGGGAGGAGGGAGGGGAGGTTGGCAGGTGGAGAAAACCCTGTGTGTGCGCTGACATTGAGCACGTGGAGAAAATGGAAATCTTTCCTCTTAAATGGGAAAAGAATATCGAAAATGACCCATATAAGAAGTATTGTGGGTTCATACCTGGGAGAGAGGGGGGTGTGTTTAGGGGATGGTCGAGTAAGGGGCTATATAAGGTGGGGCAACTAATATCTTCGGGGGGGGGGGGGATCTAAGGAAGTTTGATTAGTTGAAGGAGATCTATGGGTTGGAGGAGAGAGATCGTTTTGGATATGTGCAACTTTGGTATTATTTGCAACAGAAAGGGATACAGAAGGAACTGAGGGCTAAAGATACCCCTTTTGAGGAGTTAATGTGAAAACAGGATGGCCTCAAGGGAGTGTTGTCGAGGGTATACCGATTGCTAAATGCAAAGCAAAAGGGAGAATTGAGGTGGCAGGGGAAATGGAGAGAGGAGCTGGGGGGGAGCTGGGATGAGGAGAGGTGGGAGAATATATATGGGCAGGAGAGGCATATTAAGGGGGGGGTACCTCCCTCTTGGAGAATTGTTTGAAAATGCGTCTGAGAATGATATGGACTCCAGTGAGGACAAGGACCATAGGACAGAATCAATCTGATGAATGTTGGAGGGGATGTGGAGGAAGGGGGGATCTGTTGCATATGATGTGGGGGTGCCCCAAGGTGCAGGAATTGTGGAGGAAAGGGGCTAAAGTGTACCAAGAGATTACTCAGGTACGAATTGAAGTGACTGCGGCAATGGTGTGCCTTCTGGAAATGGAAGAGGGGGGGAATGAACAGTTAACGGCCTTCTTGAGGTATTGGGTGGTGGCAATTAGGGTATGTGTGTTGAAAAGATGGAAAGCGAGAGAGGAGCCACACATGAGGGAGGTAATCATGTATGTGGAGCATGTGAGAAATATGTGCTTGTTAGGGGCTTATAGGAGGGGACAGAAGACGAAATATCATAAGATTTGGCACTGGTATGAGGAATGGAGGGAAGAAGGGTTGATGAAGTGGTTGGGAGGGAATAGAGAGGGGGGGACTATAGGAGGGGGGGGGACTACAGAAGGGAGTTATTGTTTTCAAAAATATTTCACCAAGTGGGTAATAGTCCACAAGAGATATATAAGAAGTAATATTGGATTTGGATTATGAGGGGTATTTGGGGTAACAGAAGTACAGTCATGGAACGGAATAAAGTAACTGGTTATGTGACTATTTGGGGGAGGGGAGGGGTGGTGATATTTCTGTTTATGTTTATGTTTAGGGCTATGGCTACCATGTGTTAAGGGGTAAAGACGGGTATATATACTGTATAGTGGACAATTTGTATGGTAATGTATTGTCAATATGGTGAATTAATAAAATTCAAATTACAAAAAAAAAAAGAAATGCAAAATTGGAGAGTACACATTTCAGTATTAAATTGTACTTTGTATGAATATGCGTGTGCCCACTCTCCATGTGGTATAAGAATGTGCTGAAGGCTCTTCGAGTTTGTATAGCTGAAGGGATCTATAGTTTTGCTGTGACTGCTGCTGCTCCTCAGAAGCTGTTGCTCTAGTCAACTGCCTAGTCTTACCTAATGACTGAGACAGCCCTAGGGCACAAATAGATAGCAAGCCTGCTAGTAAGACTGTAACATCTGTATGTGTAAATAATGGCAGGGTTCAAATCTCACTGCCGTCCCTTGTAACCTTGTGCAAGAAAGTGGTCTATAAATTTGTATACATAAATACATTTCCTCAGGTGCAAAGTTAGATTGTACACCCTCCAATGACAGAAGTATCTACTGTTACTACATGCAAATTGCCTTGAGCTACTACTGAAAAAGACATGAACAAAATCCAGATGCAGTAGATTGCATGCATATGTAAATTGTAGGCATCTGCATTAGCTTAAGTATCAATGGAAAAATCGATAAAAATCACAAATTTTGGTTCAGTCTGGGGCCAACTAACTGACAGGGCATGCTCGGAAAACTTTCTCAATTACCATTTGTGAACTTCATTTTTGTCATGCATACAGGTGCTGTAAAACAAACAAACCAATCTAGGAGGGGGAGAAAATCAAAGAGATGTCACCAGCAGCCAGCAGAAGGCATTTCACCCAATCATGCTTCAAACCCTTGATAACAGGCCAGAAAAACATATCCCTGCCTGAATTCTGCAAATCCCATGATATCACAACAGGGCTGGAACGCATAGCCCAGCACAAAACTCTAGAGAACCATTTTGTGATTGTCTTTGACTGCGTGAGGCAGGGGTGTTTGTTGGGGATAGCAGTTTAAAGCAGAAGAAAAAGATTGAAAAAAATCAGCACCAGTAACTGTCTTTGAGGGAGTATGGAAGAGGTCCTGGGGTTTAGAACTTTAAAGCAGAAAAAAAAGATTGAAAAAACAGAGAGCTTGAAGTTTACTTTGAGGCAGTAAGGCTAAGCCACAAAAAAGAATGAGAAGAAAACACTTTCAAGGGAGCAGAGTGTTTCCTCCACCTTGCTTTAAGCTTAGGAGTGCTGCTGTGGCTGCCTGCTTTTATAACTAGGATTTGGAAAGCTTTCCTGTTCTCCTATAGGGAATGCTTCTCTGGGGTTGGGGCTATCAGGAAAGGCAGAGAGAGGTTAGGAAAGTTCTGTTTTTACAGTTTGCCAATTGACAATTGCTCACTGTCTTACACATTGATGAAAGTTGTGTACTGTGCACTCATGTATACTGCACACAGACAGATTATTTATACACTTCCAAAGTTTACTGTATCTAATCAATTCCATTGTATAACCAGAAGATAAAATGAAATCATTTTTTGGTCTGTCAGAGCAGCTGTGGCAGTGGGAGTGGGAGGTAAGGCAGAGATGTCAAGTCTCTCTCATTAGAAGTATGTCACACTCATTTGAAGTCTCTCTCACTCTTTGAGCCCCTTCTTTCATTCATTGCAGCCTCAGAACTAATTCACTGGATAGCTGGGCACGGCAGGGCCTGCGTCAGTCTGGGCAGGTGACCTGAGGGTCAGTATTCAAGGCAGAACATTTGCAGTGACAGTAGTGCAGAGCACTACAGGCATGGTGGGTGGTGAAGATTCGGCCCAGGCAATCCTCCCAGGAGGGAGAGAGATTTCCCGCCGAGCCGGGCTGCCTCTGCACGCTCCTGCTGTCCAATCGGGGCAGCTGACCACACTTAAAAAGGAGCGCGAGGCCACCGATCCTCCTCTTCGGCCCAGGCAATCCTCCCAGGAGGGAGAGAGATTTCCCGCCGAGCCGGGCTGCCTCTGCACGCTCCTGCTGTCCAATCGGGGCAGCTGACCACACTTAAAAAGGAGCGCGAGGCCACCGATCCTCCTCTTCGGCCCAGGCAATCCTCCCAGGAGGGAGAGAGATTTCCCGCCGAGCCGGGCTGCCTCTGCACGCTCCTGCTGTCCAATCGGGGCAGCTGACCACACTTAAAAAGGAGCGCGAGGCCACCGATCCTCCTCTTCGGCCCAGGCAATCCTCCCAGGAGGGAGAGAGATTTCCCGCCGAGCCGGGCTGCCTCTGCACGCTCCTGCTGTCCAATCGGGGCAGCTGACCACACTTAAAAAGGAGCGCGAGGCCACCGATCCTCCTCTTCGGCCCAGGCAATCCTCCCAGGAGGGAGAGAGATTTCCCGCTGAGCCGGGCTGCCTCTGCACGCTCCTGCTGTCCAATCGGGGCAGCTGACCACACTTAAAAAGGAGCGCGAGGCCACCGATCCTCCTCTTCGGCCCAGGCAATCCTCCCAGGAGGGAGAGAGATTTCCCGCCGAGCCGGGCTGCCTCTGCACGCTCCTGCTGTCCAATCGGGGCAGCTGACCACACTTAAAAAGGAGCGCGAGGCCACCGATCCTCCTCTTCGGCCCAGGCAATCCTCCCAGGAGGGAGAGAGATTTCCCGCCGAGCCGGGCTGCCTCTGCACGCTCCTGCTGTCCAATCGGGGCAGCTGACCACATTTAAAAAGGAGCGCGAGTTGGCGCACCCGCGCCTGCCGGGCCCGCGCCTGAGGGCCTCGCCAGAGGGCCCTTTGGCGTGGCCCTTAGACGGGAGCCCGTAGGACGAGAGCCCTTCGAATCTCAGCAAGACAGCATCCAGACCTCCAAGTCTCACGGTCCCCCCCCCATCGACAGAGATTGATTGAATAAACTCCGATCCAGCGTCTTCAAACAAATCACACCAACTTCTTCAGAGGTGATCAACTGATACCTCAACCAGGAACCATACAACTGACCAGCTGGAGCTCCCCATCGGTCGAGCTCGCTTCAACGTCAGTCAACCAGACCATCCATCTAGAACTGCAAGTACACCACCACTAAATGAACTATTGAAATAATATTAACTGTAACTGTCAGCACACTTACCCTTACTGTTGTCAGTAGTCTCCACACATATCCTACTGTCAGAAAAGCATTCACTGTTGCCGGGAACTACCTTAATGTGACCTGAAATATAGATTGATTCCTACCAATATCTTACAATAAACAAGAACCAGAAATTATATTAACCAGAAATAATTAGCCATTGTACTGTTACCAGTAATAACTTTTATTTGTACTGTTGCTATTAATGATTAATCACCTTACTGTCGCCAGTAATAATTAATCATTATACTTTTAACCACCTTACTGTCGCCAGTAATAATTAATGAATATCCAGCTGAATCAGCAATAAGTAGCCACTGTACTGTTGTCAGTAACAGCTAGCCACTATACTGTTATCAGTAATAACTAGCCTTAGTACTGCTGATATTAATGATCAATGATTAATGATTGATCTCCAACTGAATTTAAGCTATCATATTGTTGTCTGTAACATAATACACACTATACTGTTGTCAGTAACCACCCAGTTATTACCCACAGTACACTTCCTTCCGACCCTTTATCCTCACCTGCATAACTAACTATGGATCTAAAAAGATTTCTCACACTCACCTTAAACATTCTAATGCTCATATTAGGGCTTCTACTCGCTCACACCCCTCCCATTCACTCTTTAACTCCAACCACAAACATTCTCAAGCCAGCACACATTCCTATCATTCCATACAAACCCAGACACAACACACAAAAATATATTATCGGTGACCCCTCTATAAACAGACCACGCACAAACCAACACATTCGTGTTCAAAGGCTAATCCAATTGAACACTTCACCAATAAATAACCCCATACAAAACACTACACATTCAACACAATTAAATTGCATACTTATCAACGCCAGGTCAATTAGGAATAAAATCCCTATCATAATCGATCTTATTATAGATAAAAATCCTCACCTACTCTGCATAACTGAAACCTGGCTAAATGAATCTGACTCAGTTCTCCTTAACCAACTAGGAGTACATGGTTATACCATACTCAACAATAACAGAGACAGAAAAAGAGGTGGCGGAGTTCTTATAATAGCAAAACTCATCTCAACCTTTCGCCTACCTTACTAGATAAACATGATGGTATTGATATCCTCAGAATTGAAAGTCACACCATGGCCATCTGCCTTATCTACAGACCCCCCACACCTGACATACATAGTCTAGACATAATACTTGAAGTTGCATGTAACTCTTCACTGAGAAAGCCCTCTGTTATCTTAGGAGACCTTAACCTTGCCTCATTACCAGATAGCCATGCCCTATCCTTCCTTGAAGCAATGGAGGAAATGGAATTTAAACAAATAATGACCCTCCCCACTCACTGCAAAGGTAACACCCTTGATTTAATATTCATACCATCACACTTCACACTCTCATCGACTCCTACTCCACCCACAACAACTCAGGTACCATGGTCAGATCATTTCATGATACATTTCTCTCTCCCTGTACAACCCACCAACTCTACTCAAGGTAACACCAAATTCACAGAACAAAGATTTCGCCAGTTTAACAAGGAAAGTTTTCTGGAATCTATTTCCCCAAAATTAGACAACACCGCAAACAATCTTAACGAATTTGTTTCTACCTGGAACTCTATTATTGAGGCAGAAGCTAAATATTCAACCTCCAATAAAAGAAAATCTAGATCTAAATTGACTGAGAAATGGTACACCTCTGAGCTTGCTACACTAAAGAAAAACCTTCGGAAATTGGAGACTAAATGGAGGAAGAAAAAAACCACTGAACTCAGGGTTCAATACTTCACAAGCCTTAAAACCTACAAGGAAGCCATTAACAACACAAAAAGGCTATTCCACACTAAAACATTAGCTAAGGCCATCAATCGACCCAGAGAACTTTTTGAGATTATTAAATCTCTAACTAAGGTTCCCAATAACACCTCTAACAAAACACCAATAGATCCACAACTCCTTGCAAACCATTTTGCTAATAAGCTTAAACTAAGCTCCCGTCCAAGCATTATCTTGACCTATCCCACACCAAATTCCATCACAGAGTGGAGCTCATTCCATACAATCACCAACAAACAACTGATAGAGATTATATCAAACCTCAATACCACCACGTCATTACTTGATCCTTGCCCGGTGTCTTGGATTAAAACAACAAAATCCGAACTAGCCCCATACATTTTGAAGCTGGTAAACCAATCGCTACTTCAAGGCTTCATGCCAGATGATCTGAAATACTCGGCGATTCGCCCTTTACTAAAAAATAAAACCCTTTACAGTTCTGACCCTTCCTCATACCGCCCCATTGCCAGCATACCTTTCTTGGCCAAAATTATTGAAAAGGTAGCTCAGACACAACTTCAGGATCATATTGATACCAACTTCCCTTTAGATGAGTACCAGTATGGTTTTCGCTCATATCACGGAGTAGAAACCCTACTCATATCCCTTCTTGATTCACTTATCCGAGGTATGGATAATATAAAACAGACCTTCTTGCTCATCTTCCTTGACATTTCCTCAGCCTTTGACAGCGTTGATCATAATACGCTCTTATCTAGACTATCCCAACTAGGTTTAAAAGATATCACTCTTAACTGGTTTAAGTCCTACATTTCTAATCGCTTCCAATATGTCCATTTAGACCATTCCCCCTCACTACCATTCCCCCAAGAACGTGGTATCCCACAAGGATCCTCACTCTCTGCATTACTTTTTAACCTTTATATACAACCTATCTGTACAATCTTTCAACGCCACAATCTAAAATATTTTATCTATGCAGACGACATCATGCTGTTCGCCCCGTTAGACATAGCTAATCTTAATTTCAACAAAATCGCCACCTGCCTCTTTGAAGCTGAAAAATGGCTCCACTCAATCCATATGGATATCAATTTCAAAAAGACCGAAGCACTCTTTGTAACCAGAAGTACCACCTTCACCCCTCCAACTTCCATCAACCTTATGAACATTACTCTCCCAGTCAAGTCTGAAATTAAATACCTTGGAGTTACACTAGACAAAACCCTAAGCATGACCAACCACATAAAACAGACTGCCAAAACTATATTTTTCAAACTGAGAACCATACAGCAACTCAGACCCCTCATCGACATCAACGATTTCAGAACAGTTGTCCAGGCTCTCATTATGCCACATTTAGACTTCTGCAATGGCATACTCCAAGGAACATCCAAAAAGAATTTACACATCCTTCAAAGAGCTCAGAATGTCACTGCTCGAATCATTATGAAAGCTAAAATATTCGATCACATCTCTCCTATCCTATACGCTCTCCACTGGCTTCCTATCTATAGTAGGATTCAATATAAAACACTTGTCACCACTTTTAAACTCATTAATGACCTAGCCCCATCACAGTTGGCCACTCTACTCCAAACCCCACAAGAAAACAGAACCAGAAGAAAAAGTAACCTCAACATGCTATTAATTCCCATTGCAGTGACAAAATCAAAACAAATAACCACCAACACTGCTTTTTCATATTATGCTCCCAGCCAATGGAATAAACTACCACTAAACCTCAGAGAGATTAAAGATCTTACAACTTTCAGGAAGGAACTTAAAACCTACCTATTTAGTCAACACTATAGCAACATACAACCTGAAATCAAATTTACTACACAAAAACATGCAACAAACCAAACACAAGTCTACCCCACCTAATTCCATTTTCATATCCACCCAAGTTAGTCTACTCCCAACACTGTACTTATGATCACAAATAACTATTATAATCTTTTGCTAACCATGTAAAGCTACTTTTTGGTTCTTTGTAACATAGTTTTATGTTTCCTTTTATGTTAATAACCCACACATTGTTTTCCATGTAACCTAGTTCTTATGTAATCTAGTTTTATGTTCACCTAATGTTTAATGTAATGCAATATTGCACTGTTTTGCTATATTGTTGTTTTAAAGTTCCTTGTAAACCGCCCCTGATCTCTGGAAGGGGCGGTATAGAAAAGCACACAAATAAAATAAATAAATAAATAAAATAAAGATTGCTAAAAAACAGGCAGTCCCTGCTCCTGAGAGCTGGGAATGCAGTTCAATAGGAGCAAACTCATTCCCCTCCCCCCAGTCCACTGATGAGTCTGAGGAGGGAAGGAGGATAGCTGGGCACTGCAGGGCTTGCACAGGCCTGTTGGGTGATGCAGGGCACTAAAAGACATGCAGTCCCTGCCCCCAAGAGCTGGGAATCCAGTCAAAGCACATCATAATGTTTGGGAAAGGTATGTTTGGAAAATTGAATGGTCATAGAAGGACAGAAGAGGGAAAAGGTGAGAGACAAGTCATTTCTGGGGCATACTTATAAGCTCCTCTAGTTCGCTAATGAAGCTAAAGAGAGATGTCTTTCAGGTAGAAAGTAGAAAGGCCTGCAGTTTCCAGAGCCACAGTGAAAGAGAAGGTGTCCATTATCATCTCCACAGTTGTGCAAAGGGTGGTTCATGCAGTGCAGGGTGGGAGGATAGATAAAGGCAATTGAGCCTTGCAGCAGGTGCACTGTATTTCCTGTTGAAATGTGTGTGGAGGGCACAGTGGTCTTCGCAGATAAAGAATCTGAGGAATCTACATGGACAGGATTTGCATGTGAATCATCAGATACTCAAGGCTGGCCCTTCCACTAGGAAGGCTAGGCATCCACCTAAGGTTTCACGCTTTCGGGGAGCAGCAGTGTGACCCCCTACACAACTGACAAAACACAGAGGCAGACAAACAGCAGCAGCCATCCTAACTCTACCAGAGCCATAGCCACACCTGAGCATGTACAACGTAAAAGTAAAGCATAGCACGGCAGCTGATCTTTGTGCTTCCACATGTGCCTGCGCTCTAAAAGCCTGTGGGCCTCACTTTCTTCATCATTCTTATGGGAGGGGACAGGACGCGCAGGCCTCGAGTACATGTGCAGCTGCTCAAAAGCCCGCCGCCATGATGTGCTATACTTTTACACTGTAAAGGCTGAATCTGGTTCTGGCTCCGCTGGAAGTAGAATGGCTGCCTTGGTAGCTGCCGAGAGGGGGTGGGGATAGGGAAGGAGAGAGGTGCTAGATATCCTTTGGGGGAGGGAGATAAGAATGAGAGATGCTGAATCCCCCATGGGGGGGGGGGTAATAGGGAAGATGTTGGCTACCCTTTGCGGGGGGGATAGAGAAGAAGGGAGATGCTGGGTACCCTTTGGAGTAGGGAAGAAGAGAGATGCTGGACTCCTGAAGAGGGTATAGGGAAGGGGTGATGCTGGACACATTGGTGACTGAAGGTTCACCTAAGGTGTCAGATAGGGTTGCCAACCAGCCGGTTTTCAGCCGGCCTGGCCGGTTTTCCTGTGGTCGGACCGGCTGCCGGCAGAGAACTGAAACCGGCCATTGAAAAGCCGTTTTTTTTCTCTGGCTGTGAGATCGGAGCGGCCAGAGCAGAAAACCGGCTTTGCGCTTGCGATCGCGATTGCGATCACAGTCCTGGCCCCCCCTTGCAGCCGCTGCTGCTGCTTCTTACAGAGCAGCGGCTGCAATAAAGTTAATTTAAAAGTAAGGAATCCTGTGAGGGGCCTTCCGGCCCTATGAACTCCTTCTGCAGTGCCCGCCCCTCTGATGTCACTTCCTTTTCAGCCAGGGACCCTGCAGAAGGAGTTTCATAGGAGCGGAGGGTTTCTCACAGGTTTCCTTTTAAATTAACTTTATTGCAGCTGCTGCTCAGTAAGAAGCAGGAGCAGCAGCTGCACGGGGGGGGGGGGGGACTACAAATGGGCTGTGATGGGGGGACCTGTACTGGAAAAGGGCTATGGGGGGGGGGACATGGACTGGAAATGGGTTGTGATGGGGGGACCTGGACTGGAAAAGGGCTATGGGGGGGGAACTTGGACTGGAAATGGGCTATGGTGGAGGGAGGGGGAACTTGGACTGGAAATAGGCTGTGATTAGGGGGGCTAGGACTGCAAATGGGCTGTGATGGTGGGGGGGGGGGCTAGGACTGCAAATGGACTGTGATGGTGGGGGGCCTAGGACTGGAAATAGGCTGTGATGGGGGACTTGGACTGTAAATGTGCTGTGATTGGGGGGCGGGGGCTAGGACTGGAAATGGCCTGTGATGTGAAGGCTAGCACTGGAAATGGGCTTATGAAGAGCTGGAATAGGACTGGAAATGGGCTGATGTGGGGCATGGGAGAATGGGACTAGAAGGGAGTGGATGCTGGGTGGGTCTAGAACTATAAGGGAACTGATTTTGGGCGAGGACTAGAATGGATGGGGAATGAGAATGGAGAGGGGAAAAAATATTTTGTGTGGAAGAAAAGTCTATGATGGCTCAGGTATTGGGAGAGTAAGAGGGGCTTAAGAATGGAAGGGTGAAATTTAAATGGATGATAAAGGAATAAGGAAAGAATTGGGGGAAAGAGCAAAAGGGAAACAATCAGTATGTTAAAGCAGATATAGAGAGAGAATGGAAAACATCTAAAAGAGAAGAAAGGACAAATGGATAGCTCGCAGAAGACACGAAGAAACCAGAAGAAAGTGACTGGAGCAATTGCAACTGAAAAATTAAATGCCCAAACAGAAGGTAGAAAAATACTTTTTATTTTGAATTTATTAACTGGAATATGTCTGGTCTGGGAAGTGTGTATTGCTAACATCTTTGCGTTTTTGTTTAGTGCAAGAGGAAATTACTTTATAGTTTTATTTCTCCAGTGTTGTACATTTCATGTTTGGATTTTGGGGTTCCCAGTTTAATTATTATCTGACCAAGGAAGTTAGCCTACACGTATCCTCGGTAATTTTTGTGGGTGGTGCTGGGGGCGGGGCAGGGGTGGGACTAGGGGAGGAGAATGGGTGGAGCATGGCGAGCCAAAGGTGTCGAGTTTTTCTCAGTGAAAAAGTTGGCAACCCTAGTGTCAGATACCCTTGTGATAGCCCCACACAGATGGCATTCTAAAACCAATATGTAGAAACTGATGAGGTAAGGGCAGAAAAGCAAATCAAATGCTTCTGCTTGGCATTCATGGAAAAAAAAACCCTGGCGAGGGACCACAGGGAACTAGCAAAAGTACATATCAAAATGAAGTAGACATAGCACCATTCACAGACGAGAATGTTTGTGAAAAGCTTAGAGAGTTTGAAGTAGCCGAAGCCATGGGACAGGATGGGATGCATCTCAGATACTGAGGGAGCTCAGAGAGATTCTGGCACATCCGCTGAAGGATATGCTTAACAGATCCCTGGATACGGGAGAGGGTCCACATGATTAGAGGAAGACTAATGTGATTCCTTTCCATGAAAGAGGTGGGAAACTAGAGGCTGGTAGACCTCGTCTCGTAGTGGAAAGAGTAGGGGAGAGGCTGCTGAAGGACAGGATAGCGAGCTTTTACAGTTGTAAGATCCAAAGCAATTTGGTTTCACCAGAGGTAGATTGTGCTAAACAAATCTGATTGATTCCTTTGACAGCGTGACTAGAGAACTAGAGAGAGGGCATGTGCTGGATGTGGTGTACTTGGATTTCAGCAAAGCCTTTGATACGGTTTCTCATTGGAGGCATATAAACTGAGCAGCCTAGAGGTGAGCCTCAGGGTAATCAATTGGATTAAAAATTGATTGAATAACTTAGGACAGAAGGTAGTGGCAGAAGCATTGATCTGGAAAAATAAGGTCGTCAGGAGTGGCTCAAGGCAATCTGCCACCTGAGGTGACAGATGAGCTGATGCCTCCGCTCCCCCCCCCCCCACCTCACCCCATACCAGAATGAAAGGGCCTCCTCAGAGCTCTAGTCAGGGAGCAGTGGGGCCCTGTCACTCAGAGCATTGGTGAGGTGGTTGCCCCAAGAAATAAGAAAGCAACATAATCCCAGGCTATAGAATGAAAAAAGAAAAACAAAACTTTGCCGTACTGTTTATATGCAACAAAATGTGTAGCAGTTTAATTAATTAGCCTGGGAATCTAATATAAAACATATCAGCTGCTGATACTGTGCATGAGACTGGCATGAAATGTAAATATATATTCTGCAAAAAAACAAAAGAGATGTAAGGTGCTCACACACCAAAAAATAAAAAGAAAACACAAGAACCACAGCGCAGTGCATAAATTATTTAAGCTAATTTTATTTTGGTGTTATAAACTCCACTGTGATTCTCATATTTTTTAAACATATATTTTCTTTTTTTGTAATTGAATTTTGCAATCTTACAATACATTCATAAGACAGGAAACAAAAAAAAAATCACTATCCCACACAATCTTAGGGTAAGATCAAGAAAGTATAAACACATATCAACAAATATCAAGCCCACGTCAAGTAGCACTGAGAGACCCTTGCCTATAGAGTAAAAAGAAAAAAATTATACCCTATATACAAGTCATCATAGAGAAAAAAGAAAAATACAAAAATAAATAAATACAATATTCTTGCCCTGGAGAAAGGTCTCCAATTGTAATGCTTCAAAGAAAATATACTGAACCCTTGATGAATAATAATACACTTGCAAGGAAATTTAAGGAAGAAAGACATGCCTAGCACAAACATCTTTGGCTTCAGAGCCAGGGACGCCCTCCTCCTTAATTGAGTGATCTTAGACACACCCGGAAAGATGCTTATCTTTTGCCCACAAAAGGGACAGGCTTTCTTCTGGAAAAACAAACAGAATATTATTCCGATCTATATCAGAGGAAAAAAAAACTATAAGTATGGCATGAGAAGGAATATCATCTATTGAACTCTCCAAAAGAAGTCCAGACTGTCCACAGTTGAAAGCTGATCTAAACCTGGCCCCGCCTGATCTGAATCTTTCTTCCCCTTATGAAGATAGTATGTATTTGAGATTTTTATAGCCTCCACATCAGAAAAGCCCAAATTCTCTCTAAGAAATTTCTGAAGGAGAAGAAGAGGAATTAAATAATGGATATGTGGAAAGTTTAAGAATCTCAAATTCCTAGAATGATAACCATTTTCCAACAACTATAGTCATTGGTGAACCATCAAACTATCCGTCATAGTGGAGGCACAAGTAGAGTATAATACTGAAAGACAAGAGTCAAATTTGGATAAACAATCACCCATAGCCGACAGTCTAGTATCTTTGCCACAGTTTTGGCAGTAAAGTCTGAAAAGTCCTTCAGAGAAGAGCCCAAGAATGCTTCTAGGCAAGCGGCAGCAAGAAATATACCTTTCAAGGTAATATCTTCAGAGAAAACTGAAGCAGGTTTTGCTTATAATAAAGGAAACACACCTCTTCAGGCAATGGCACAATGGCTGCATTTGCACTGGAAGTCTTTTGTACCAAAGAGACCTCATGCTCGGAGGACAAAACCAAAGGCTACACATTCCCCTGCCTTCGGGAGGTGCCACCAACCTTACCTGGTACCAAATTGAGATGATAGGGTGGGGTATCAACAACCAAACTGTTGGAGGAGTCCACTGTTGACCTGGAACTCAACACAGGTGTAGAGGACATAGTCATTATATGACAGTCCATAGGGCCAACCATAGTTACCACTTTCTTCTCTGGCAAAGGCAAAACCTTCTTCTTCCTCTTGCCTATGAGAAATAGTGTCACCAGGTATAGACTGCTCTGAAAAGCTCTGAAGTGCTCCAAAGGAGTCCAAAAGAGCAAACTTTGCTCCTTTGGAACGCTCCCATAGACACGCTTCCGTGGGCATATGCCCGTATCCCGCGGTGGGACCTCTAATCTGGCTTGTTTAGTTTTCCTAAGAAATATATGGGTATTCTAGGGCTCTCTGCAATATTTATGGTTCTGCTTTTTTCTGCGCAGCTCCCAATATGCCCAGTACTAGTAAGGGTTTATATTGCTAGTACCGAGATGACACCAGAATCAGAAGTAATTTTGATGTATTGAGTTCTTTGGAGAAATGTCCTGTTTCTGTTCTGCATCCATTTCTGAGAGAAGGGTTTTTTTGGTTGTAAATATATGTTTAAAAAAAAGCAAGAACCACAGCACAGTTTATAACACCAAAATTAAATTAGTCATAATTCTATTTTGGGGTTATAAACTGTGCTATGGTTCTCGTTTTTTCTGTTTATTCATTGGTGTGTGAGCACCTCACATCTCCTTTGATTTTTGCATCAAATATATTTATATTTCATGCCAATCCAATGTATTGTGTCAGTAGCTGATATGTTTTATATTAGAGTTCCAGGCCACATAATTAAACTGCTACAATTTTTGTTGCATATAAACACTATTGCAGCTTTTTAAAAAATTATATAACCTGGAATTATTTTGCTTTCTTTACTCTTGGGGCACACATCTCATCAGGGTTCTGAGTGAGGGGGGCCTACTGCTCCCTGACTAGAGCTCTGAGGAGGCCCCAACATTTTGGGTGACGGCAAAATGGGGGATAACTGCTCATCTCTCGCCTCAGGCAACAGATTGCCTTGATAAAGTTCCTAGATGAAATAAATGACTGCTTCTTGAAGCAGCTGGTTCATGAACTGACCAGATGGGAAGCCATATCAGACCTAGTCCTTAGTGGAACACCAGATCTTGTGCAAGAGATAAGGGTGTTGTGGCCACTTGGCAATAGTCATCATAGCATGATCGCGTTTGATTTAATTAGTGGAGGAGGGATAGTAAATAAATCCACAGTACTACCTTTTAACTTTCGAAAGGGAGACTATGATAAAATGAGGAAAATAGTTAAGAAAAAACTAAAAGGAGCAGTTGCAAAGGTTAAAGACTTACATCAAGCTTGGGTGTTGTTGAAAACTACTTTCTTGGAAGTCCAGACCAGTTGTATTCCACGCTTTAAAAAAGTGGAAGGAAGTCCAAAAAACTGCCAGCATGGTTTAACAGTGAGGTAAGAGAGGCTGTTGTTGCCAAAAAAGCATCTTTCAGGAAATGGAAAAAAGAGCCAAACGACGAAACCTGGAAACAGCACAAGCACTGGCAAGTCAAATGCAAGGCATTGATAAGGCCGGCAAAGGGAGAATTTGAGAAGAAGCTTGTTGCGGAAGCAAAAACATGAAATAAAGACTTTTTCAAGTACATTCGTAGCAAAAAGCCTGCGAGAGAGTCAGTTGGTCCATTAGATGATAGAGGGGTTAAAGGGGCACTAAGAGGCGACAAGGCGATAGCGGAGAGACTGAATGAATTCTTTGCTTCCGTCTTTACTGAGGAAGATGTAGGGATATTACCCATGACTGAAGTGGTATTTAAAGGTGCAGAAGAAGTGAAGGAAATATCGATACATCGGGAAGATGTATTACAACTATTAGATAAACTGAAGAGTAGCAAATCACCTGGGCCAGATGGTATACATCCAAGGGTGTTGAAAGAACTGAAATATGAGATTGCAGACCTGCTATTAGTAATCTGTGAATTTTCATTAAAATCATCTGTAATACCTGAAGATTGGAGGATCGCAAAAGTAACACCAATTTTTAAAAAGGGTTCCAGGGGTGATCCTGACGTCAGTACCGGTAAAAATGGTAGAAACCATCATAAAGAACAAAAGTACTCAGCATGTAGATAGTCATGGCTTAATGGGAGACAGCCAACACGTCTTTAGACAAGGAAGATCTTGTCTTACTAATCTGTTATGTTTTTTTGAAGGTGTAAATAAACAGGTGGACAAAGGTGAGTCGGTTGATATAGTGTATCTGGACTTTCAGAAAGCCTTTGACAAGGTCCCTCATCAGAGACTTTTGGCAAAACTAAAGAGTCATGGGATAGGAGGCAGTGTACTATTGTGGATCAGGAACTGGTTAAAAGATAGAAAGCAGAGGGTAGGGCTAAATGGCCAATTTTCCCAATGGAGAAAGGTGAATAGTGGTGTACCCCAGGGATCTGTGCTGGGTCCGCTGCTTTTTGACATATTCATAAATGACCTGGAAAAGGGAATAACGAGTGAGGTTATCAAATTTGCAGATGACACAAAACTATTTAAAGTTGTTAAAACCCAAGAGGATTGTGGAAAATTGCAAGAGGATCTTGATAGATTGGAATTATAGGCATCAAAATGGCAGATGAAATTTAATGTGGACAAGTGCAAAGTTATGCACCTAGGGAAGAACAACCCAAACTATGGTTACACGATGCAAGGTTCCACATTAGGAACCACCACCCAGGAAAAAGATTTAGGCGTCATTGTGGATAGCATGTTAAAACCCTCGGCCCAGTGTGCAGCGGTGGCCAAGAGAGCAAATAGAATGCTAGGTATCATAAGGAAAGGAATGGAAAATAAAACAAAAGATATTATAATGCCTCTATATCGTTCCATGGTGAGACCGCACCTTGAATATTGTGTGCAATTCTGGTCGCCGTATCTTAAAAAGGATATAGCATTATTAGAAAAGTTCAGAGAAGAGCCACCAAAATGGTAAAGGGGATGGAAGGATAGTCCTATGAAGAAAGGCTAAAAAGGTTAGGGCTCTTTAACCTGGAAAAGAGACGGCTGAGGGGAGATATGATAGAAGTCTATAAATTAATGAACGGAGTGGAACGGGTAAACATAGATCGATTATTTACGTTATCAGAATATAGAAAGACTAGGGGACATGCAATGAAGCTACAGGGTAAACTATTTAAGACTAATAAAAGAAAATATTTTTTCACTCAATGTGTAATCAAACTCTGGAATTTGTTACCGGAGGATGTGGTAAAGGCTGTTAGTGTAGCTGGGTTTAAAAAAGGCTTGGACAAGTTCCTGGAGGAAAGGTCTATAAACCATTATTAAGAAGGGACCCAGGATATCAATGCTTGACCCAGTTACAAGCATTGTGGAACCTGTGTCTTTTGGGGAAACTGCTAGGTACGTATGACCTAGATTGGCCACTGTTGGAAACAGGATACTGGGCTTGATGGACCTTGGTCTGACCCAGTATGGCATATCTTATGTTCTTATGTTCTTATGTTGAGCTGCCACTGGTAGATGGGATTAACTGAGGGAGAGGCAACTGACTACAGCCATATGGAATTAGTGTAAAAAAATTGTTAAAATAAAATTCTAAAAGGAGCTGTCACGATCATAAAATATAAACAGCACAACAGTCTGTGGAAATGGTTACTATATAATTACTCTCGTTAAATGAGTAGCCTCAGGCAGGCTTATAGCACTGACATTTGCAAACATTGGGATGATGGCCAATTGGCAGACTTCAATTGGTTGGTCCCAAATCTTTGATCAACGTGTTCTTTTAGTCTGAGGTACAATGAGCATAGGCGGTTTTAGCGTTTCCTAAGGCCCGCACTAAGTGATTGTGCTTTGAAATTTTCTACCATCAGGTGAGGGGGTGGTCAGGAAGGCTGGGCAAGATGCTCTACTACTTTAACAGCTCGGTAATGGAGCTGCTCTTAGGTATAATGCTGTCTGACTTTGTGTGTGATTCTCAGGCCTCCGGAAACAAAATGCTTTTGCGAATGTGTTTGAGTTAAGGTTCTGAAACCAAAGAAAATAGCAATTGTATTCAGTGCAATATAGAACATTTCCCTCTAAATGATCACTTTATACTATTCACACCTTTTGATTTCCTCTTGCAGCTTTGGAGAGTATTTCTACACAATATGATGGCAAATACAGATGGAAATGACCTTAGCAAAAGTGGGAAATGAGCTGACGGCATCTTACTTGCAGGCAAGATAAACTTGATTCCAAGATGCAGAGGTTATCTTACAGCAAAGCAGATGGAATCGGGATAAGAAAATAACGATTGATCAAAGGCTTAGATGAAATTATATTTGCCAGCAGATGCGATGTGCTAATTTCTTTGTTATCTATTGGATGTCACGTAGTCTGAGATATAAATGAAACTTAGAGGGAAGAGTACTGTAGTGCATTATGCTAGATTCTGTCACAGAAATCCCTTATTATTTAATGCAGTGTGACTATGTAACTTTAAAGGATATTTCTTTCATGGGAACCTCCCCCACAATGAGCTTTTAGAAGCTATACAAGAAAATCACATTTCACAAACTAGTACAAATGATTTACTATCTTGTTTTTGTCCAAAAAACATATTGTAGAGCAATACTTGATTTTGACAAATTTAAGGCTGTCTCTATCTTGTGCCTGTTCTAAGTTATAGTGGAACCTTAAGTAACCCAGCTTTCTGACTAAATAGCTCACTGTCTGACTTATAAAAGAAATAAAGCCTGGCATCTATATAGGTGGCATTCCTAACAGGGACTCTACAGGCCAAACAACGGTAAGGATTTGAGGGTTTATTTTTATTAAATTGCTACCTCTCTGACTGGGAGCTCTTAAAAGGGGTTTTGTATATTTTTAAAGCAGTTACTTTCTTTTTGGTGCTTTAGTAGAAATTTCCTTGAGCAGAGTAGGTTGTTGAACTCTAGTAACCTTCTCAGCTTTGGGAACTGCCGACACCTAATCAGGAGTTAGTGGGCCTGATTACCTGAGAGCAGCTGAGGCCTGCATAAAAGGCTCCAGAGCCCTGCCCTGTTGAGGCATTCCTAACAGGGACTCTACAGGCCAAACAACGGTAAGGATTTGAGGGTTTATTTTTATTAAATTGCTAGCTCTCTGACTGGGAGCTCTTAAAAGGGGTTTTGTATATTTTTAAAGCAAAATTACTTTCCTTTTGGTGCTTTAGTAGAAATTTCCTTGAGCAGAGTAGGCTGTTGAACTCTAGTAACCTTCTCAGCTTTGGGAACTGCCGACACCTAATCAGGTGTTAGTTCCCTCCCTACCCACCCCTAGTGAGCAGCCTTGCGTTATAGGGCACCTCCCCATTTAACAAAGCACAGAGACTTGGAGCAGCACTTTTTTAATACAATTAAAGAGATTTAACTGCTTTTTTCTGAAAGGACAGCTGGGAAACTAGCTGATACTTGGTAGATCTCTCTCTTTTGCTTTAACAGATACCTAAGCTCCACAAACAGAACAATGGCTGGGAAAAATCGTATCGCTAAAGCTGTACCCCCCGTTACAGTTTCTGCCTCTGTCCAGACAGAGGTCCTAATGCCAGTTGAAGGACTGGTTCCATGTGCAGGGTGCTTCCATGCTGAAGCTCTGAGGAAACAAGTAGAGGAACTCAGAGAGGAGGTGGCGAGACTGAGGAGCAATCAAGACAGTGAGAAATACATTGATGAGATGCTTCTTGCAGCAACCAAGCTCTCCAGCAGAGGAGAAGAAGGGTGCCAACAGAATGTCGATGATTGGACACAAGTCACCAGGGCCTGCAAAATCACCAATCCAACTTCTCCAGCCCTTGAACTGAAGAACCATTATGCAGCCCTGGAAGTGGAGAAGGTGAAAGCATCCCTGGAAAGGGAAGAACCAGAGCTCAAGTACCCCAAAGTTTCAGAATCAGTGACCACAAGGAAGCGAAGGGCAGTGGTGGTTGGAGACTCTCTTCTGAGGGGTACTGAGGCGTCCATCTGCCGACCAGACTTGATGTCCAGAGAGGTATGCTGTCTGCCTGGTGCCAAAATCCAAGATGTTATGGAGAGTTTGCCGAGACTCATCAAGCCCACTGACTATTACCCAATGTTGCTAATCCATGTTGGAACAAATGATACTGCTAGGTATCCCTCGAAACGTATCAAAAGTGGCTTCATGGCTCTGGGACAGAGGGTGAAGCAGTTAAGTGCACAGGTGGTGTTCTCTTCAATCCTCCCTGTTGAGGGTAAAGGCCAAGGCAGAGAGGCTCGCATCCTGAAGATGAATGCATGGCTGCGTGGATGGTGTCATCGAGAGCGTTTTGGTTTCCTAGACCACGGGATGCTGTTCCAAGGGTTGCAGAGCAGAGATGGCATCCATTTGTCCAAGAAAGGTCAACGCGTCTTCGGTAGTAGACTGGCTAATCTCTTGAAGAGGGCTTTAAACTAGATTCGTTGGAGATGGGTGAAGAAAGCCCCCAGGAAGGTGATACATTAAATACCTTTATGGAAATGGGTAACAGGGGTAACATATGGAAAGCAGTGTGTATAAATGCCCGTAGCATGGGAAATAAGATCCCTGATGTTGAAGCTTTGGTGGGAGTGGCTGACTTGGATTTAGTGGCAGTTACAGAAACATCGTTCACAGAAAACTATGATTGGGATGTAACTATACCTGGCTATACTTTATTCAGAAAGGACAGGGTAGAAAGAAGGGGAGGAGGAGTGTCACTATATGTAAAAACTACTATTAAAGCTCTGGAATTACAGAGCTTAAAACTGAGAGAGGAGGCATTGTGGGTTAAACTAGAAAGAGGGAAAGAGAAATCTATTTGCATTGGTGTGATATACAGACCTCCCTCACAAGAGGAAGAGGTGGACAGAGAGTTAATTGAAGACATGCGCAGCACTGCTAGGAAAGGGGAAATGCTACTGATAGGAGATTTCAATATGCCAGATGTTGATTGGCACATTCCTGCTGCAGTATCATCTAGAAGTAAGGAGATCCTGGATTCTCTACAGGGAGAACTATTCAGGCAATTGGTAACAGACCCCACACGTGAAGGGGCCATACTGGACTTGGTTCTTACCAATGGTGAAAGTGTTTCTGATGTTGTAGTGGGAGATCATTTTGCATCCAGTGATCACCAGATGGTGTGGTTCAGTATTAGGACTAGGGCTGTTAGAATCCATTCAAAGGTGAGGATCTTAGACTTTAGGAAGACTAACTTTGCGAAGATGGGCCAATACCAATAAAATAAAGACCATCAAACCAGTAAGAGATAGCTTTTTATTGGATTAAGTTCATACATTTTTGACTAAATTTTGAGAACTATGATGCAGTCCTCTGCATTGAACTGCTGAAGGGAGTATAACTCTCAAAAGATATTACAAATATGTCTACTCAAGATAATAAAGTTGTTATCACCTGCAACCTGCTTATTTGCCCCTTAATTTTATGTTTAGTACAAGTAACAAGAGATTTACTTGCTAGCAGACATTAAAACACAGTCAGGATTCACATTTCTCCTGGTCATGTGGGTTCCGCATTGCCCCTTTATGGAAGGCACAGAATCTTTCCACGAATTCATTCTATTTTTTAGTCCTTCTAAATGTCTCACAGAATAGCAACAAAGATAAATATGGGTGCATGCTATGGGGGTCTTAGTTTCAATGGAAGTTCACATAGCTTCAGCTGGACATAAAAGAATTGTTGAAAATGTGCTTGTATCTTTGGAGCTTGTAGCATATAAAGTGGGGGAAAGAGTGTGGAAGAGATGATTTCATGCCAAGGTACGCTAGAGAACAGAATCCCAAAGAGCCATTAACCCACACTAAGAGTTGCGTGGCAGTCTTTTGCTGCCAGGACAGAAGCATGCATATAAATTTCGTACTGCTTGTCAGTAAGCACAGACAAAGGATTAACTCTAAATCTTTATATCTTGTCTCTGTTAAAAATGCAGCAATAGACCACACAGTGGATGTTCTGTTTGTTCCTCCTGGCAGAATGCTAATGATAAATAGGCTTGCGACTTAAACAGAAGCTTGAATTTAACTGAAACATCTGTCCAAAACTGGAAACTAATGCCCGTTTCTACTTCCTAGAGTCCGTTTCTTTGTTGGCCATGGTCTCCTTGGACAAGAACATTTTCTCAAGGCTAAGCGCAAACACAGCAGAATGTGGAAAGCCAGCCTGAGAAATCTTGGTTCGTACAACTGAATGTAGAAGCAGAACTAGAGTTATTTTGTGTATAGCACAATCCCCATTCAACTTTCTTCAGCCCATGTGTTTGGAAGCAGTTTCATTCTGAGCAATGAACTTTCCTTGGCTATCTTAAGAGTCCTACTAGTTGGAAGTGCATTTGTGGGAAACGTTTTTGGTGACCTACACTTTTAAATAGAATGAGCCTTTTCCAAAGGCACAGAATGAGAAAACGCCCTTTTTGAATAAGGCCCTTAGTGTCCTGGAACTAGCAGACTATTGTCATGCATAGTTCAAGGGATAGTTTCTTGGAATATCAAACACGTCATACAATGAAGAATGGGTTTTCTGTTCTAACTCATGGTTATCATATTAGTGGCGGTTTTGTGTTTGGATAATTTAACAAATAATATCCCGCATTTGCATTTTGCAATGTAGATCCTTGCAGTTGTTATCCCTATGATTAGTTGATATGAAAACTAGAAACATCCCAACAAATGAAGGGAGGACATTTTCTTAATGAGTATGAGGGAGTGACAAAGGGAGGTAATATTTGTGAACTTGATCTATTTTCTTCACTATGCACCTTTTCTTTCCAATGTTCAAAGTATCAAGGGGCCTTATGGCAGTCGCCACTTTAAATTAAACCTGGATATTTAGTGAAATGCACATCTGACGACCGGCATTGAATATCCGTTTTTGTCGGATTGCTGTTTTGCAATCTGGTTAGCGACAACATTTAACTTTTTACCTGTCCCAACTTTATGCAATTCAGCTATCCAGTTTGCAGCTCAATATCACCGCTAACCAGCTACCTAACCTTTCTGCCCCATTCCACACCCCACACCCCCATCCCCCGAACATCCTGGCGCTATATGGGCAGCGCCGGGGCATTTAACTCTCTTAAGGGTGGATATTCAATGGCACTAATCAGATTCGTTTCACTGAATGGCCCAGTGAGGAGGATTTTTGCAGTTTGCAGGTTTGCAAACTGCATAAAGCCCTTTGAATATGCCTCCCCCCCCCCTCAGTTAATACTTTGTGCTAATGTGATATTACAAGAAAATGGTGTTTGAAATAATGCTATTGCAGATCAGAATGAAAACATTTTCTCAGGAGGGCGAGATATAATTCAATAAATCATATTTATTGAATGCAATGATGATTATGGTAATTTCCTGAACATGCAGAGACTGCCACTCACAAAATATCCTTCACAGCAACATTTAACTAAATCCTTACTATTATGCATATGCAGTCTGGAAAAGAAAATTCACAAAATGTTTCTCTCCTGAGATTACAAGGTTAAGCATCGCTGGCAAATGCAGTTAGAGTTATGATTTGTACCAATGTACAGATAGTGCGACCTTTCGATTGTGTTTCCTAGTCATGGGAATTCCTAAATGTTCCTTTTTGTAACTGGTTAAGATTAAGTCTAGGAAAATGCCACATGGTTGCTGAGCACAAGGCGTGCTTCAGGACACAGGGGAGGGGTCTTTGTTGTGGGAGGGATGTGTAAAAATCACACCACAGGCATCAGGCCATTTCTGTCTATTGAGAAGAACGGAAGGTGGGCTGAGTTAGGAATGGCCAGCCTATCCCATCCTCTCCCCTCTCCCACCCCATTCAAAGGTGCATGCATCATTAACCTCCTGAATGCTGACTGAGGGAGAACAAAATATTTCTCTTGCCTGAAGAATAAATGAGAGTAGGCAACTCGTAAGCAGAAATATGTTAGGTCCTTGTGCCCTGAATTCATTACATTCAGCTTTTGTTGAGGCTCTGCTCCATTTTTGAAAGTGAAAAGTGAACTTGTATAGAGATTGCATTCCATGGAGGGGGCCGAATGAGAAAAATATATGGCTATTTGTTTGGAATTTTAAAAATAATAATAAATCTTAGAGTAATTAGATTGTTTGGGAACTTTTGAAAGCCTTTAAACCTCAAATAAGCAATGCGATCTCACACTGCTCAGCGTGTAACTTGGAGGGATTCATTTATGGTGGGATTAAAAAAAGCTTTGTGTTCTAAACACCAGATTTTCAGGGACTATCCTTGCAAAACTGTTCAGCACAAGCAGGGAAAAATGAAGTTTCCATGAGCCGCTTTGAATTTCCTGAAATGTTTTTCCTTCTTATATTTAGAATTCAGATATTTTACCAAAAAAATAAAGCTACAGACAATTTACTCAGCAGTGTGACCCAAAGCAATTTTTTCTATGAACTTATAACAGCAGTAGCCAAAATGCAAACTTTCCTGTCTTTTGGCTCTACCCTTTCCTCTTTCAGGATGTTTTGTAAGTGTTTTTTCCTCCTAATACATTTTTTTAAGTATGTTCTTATTTTTTTCAGAATGAACAATGTGCATTTTTAATTATTGCCAACTCAAAAACTTCTTTCACATTGCCCATTTTCCACCTGTTTAGGCTATGCCTATGTTTGACGGATGCCAGTGTGATTTCTGCACAAGGAACTAAGGGGTCAATATTTTAAAAGCACTTTCTGGTTGGCAGAAGCTGCCAATTGCATAAGTGCTGGCCAGCAAGATAGTTAGTGACTCTATCTGGCTAGGGGCACTTAATATTCCCTCTGACCACCTCGGCATTATGGGAATAGTGCCAGGCAGGGCTGTGGGTAGTGCTGGGACAGAGTTCTAGCTTATCCAGTCTGCAGCAATATTCAGACCGCTAACCAGACAACTAATGTATCTGTACAATGTTAGGCCAGACAAATGGCTGTCCTAATTTAGGGATATGTTTACTAAACCATGCTAATGATTAGTGCAGGGTTTACTGCATCATGTCTGCCGTGGTAACTGTTAATGTCAGCTAAAAATCCCATGCTAACCACTTAGCGTGGTTGGGGCAGAGGGTGAACAGTGACTATACATTGATTTTAGCACCGGCATCATTGACACAAGCACATTGCCAATGACGCAATTCGTGTGGTGCGCCTACCGTCTCCTCACTGGGTCGTGGTAACTGCACCCGTGGTAATTGTCGATGGGGTGGTGCTGGATGCAAAATAACTGCATGGAGACATACCATGAACACCCCTGTTCCTTAGCACAGGTCTGGCACCACTCTCATGCTATGTTTTGGGGATGAACGGATGGTAAACTGCTGATACCCTTTAATGTAGTTAGCTATCTAGATAGCAATGTCTTTCACTGCTCAATTTGGATATTCCGCTCTGGTCACTATCTGACTACCAGAACTGAAGATCAGGATTTTCTTTAACTGCAGTGGTTGTCATTTTAAGAAAACACTGAGTGCCACGGATGAATATCAACCCCTAAAAGATTAACACAACAATGCTCTGATTCACTTATCCATAATACTGGGAGTAGTTAAGCGAAAAGCAATTTAAAAATCTTTAGGAGAGTAATTCTATAACAGCGTGCCTGAGGCATGCCTTCCTTTATTGCATAGTGCTTACTTGGCCCCAACATGCATACACAAGACACAACCACTTATGCCTGTCCCATGGCAAGTATATATGTCTGCACCTAGATGTTGGAAGGAAGACGTGCACGTAGGTTAGAGTGTTCTATAACCTATATACGTTTCCCCATGCTCACCACAGTGACGCCCCTGTGAATGCCCACCCCATAGGTGTATGCAATGGCACCTACATGTGTACTTATAGAATAGCGACTGGCCAATATACTTACATGTGTGCCCATCTGTGCGCATAAGTCACTAGAATACTGCTGCTTATGTGCATGGATGCTGCACACCTTGGGCGCCTTCTTAATGAAATTACCACATTACTGGCTGAAAGTGAAGATGATCTGAAACATTTGCTTCTCATGATCAAGAAACATAGTCTTAAAATGGGCCTGCACCTTAATGTAAAGAAGACAAAGATCATGACAACTGCCAAAAACAATAAGTTCATCGTTGAAGGAGAAAAAATTGAAATCATGGACAACTTTAACCTACTTGGATCAACTATCAATAAAGAAGCAACAAGCAGTCAAGAAATCCGACGACACATTGGTCTTGGCAGAATGGCTATGAAAGACCTAGACAAGATTCTCAAGAGCAGAGATGTCTCTCTCCATACAAAGATTCAACTCGTTCAAGCCATTATATTTTTAATAACTTCATATGAATGCAAAAGCTGGACAGTGAAAAAGATAGAAAGGAAGAAAATTGATGCCTTTGAATTATGGTGCTGGCGGTGAATACTGCATATAGCATGGACTGCCCGAAGAACAAACCAGTCAGTACTACAGAAGATCAAACCTAAGCTTTCTTTAGAAGCTCAGATGACAAGACTTGGACTTTCATACTTTGGACACATCATGCGAAGAGAGAGATCATTAGAGAAAGACATCATGCTTGGCAAGATAGAAGGTCAACACAAAAGAGGAAGGCTAGCAATGAGATGGATCGATACAATAACAGCAGCTACGGGTACCAGTCTGTCAACAATGAGCCGCCTGACTGAAGACCGAACACAATTTAGAACAATTATTCAGAGGGTCGCCATGAGTCGACACCGACTCGACGGCACTTAACAGCAACAAGTCTGCTGCTGCTTCAGACACAGGAAAAGCAGCAGCAGCAGAGGGAGGCTGCTGCTGGGATTATCATCTGCATTTTTTTTAAGGCAGTGTGAGGTGGCTACCACTGGCCAGTTTTGGAAGGCATTTTTGCCGCTACCAAAACTTGCCACCTTCGGCAGCCACCCTACCCTGCTTAATGATAGAACTGCCCCAGTGTGTACCTACATTTCAGTACCATAGCAGCCATTTTCCCCATATAAGTCAGGGAGTGAAGACTTTCCAAATGTCCAAAACTTTCAAAACAGCCCAAAAAATATCAAAACCTTCAAAAACTGTTGAAATCATGTCTCCGTTACATCCAAATCACCTCATACCCCCTACCGGAACCAACTTTTACATAACTGGTGCTTAACAGATACATTCCAAACCTTTCCCTAGTTACTCGGTTCTAAAATAGTTGTTGTAGCAGACTGCGTCCAAGGTGAACCCAGAGCCAGCCTGTCTACTAGGCAAACTAAGCAGTTGCCTGGGGCAGCAGATCCTGGTCGGCAGTATGGTGATCCCCTCCCCTGTGCATAACGATTATTTGTATTTCTGTTGATTTAATTTGCTTAACTGCCTTTCATAAATATCAACTAGGAATACAATATTAAGGAGTAAAGAAAGAAAGAAAAGAAATCCATTAATTACAGAAGAGTGAAGAGCAGAAGGACAATTAGAGATAATGTTCACCCTATAGTCATACCATACTCCAATTTGAAGAGGTGAGTTCTCAGGCCCTCTTTAAATTTCTCTTTGGAGGATTCGACTCTCAAGTAATGGAGACAGATGCTCCAGAGAATGGGTGCAGAATAGAGAAATGGCAATTGATAGGTGGATTTGTACCAAACCCAGGAATGGACTGGGATGGGATAATACAGTAAATGGCCATGTAGGGAATGGAGGAATCTGGTGGGAACATGTGGAATGAGTAAATTGGCAAGGTAGGCTGGTACTCTTGTCTTTAGAACTTTGTGGGTGAGGAGCAAAATTTAGAATTTAGAATTTTATACGGTGAGAAACTGGCCGCCAGTGTTCAGTAGTGGTATGATGCAATGAAATGTATGTTTATTATGAAGAGCTTAATTGTAATATTTTGAAAGAGATTAAGTCTTTTTGGAGAAACAATAGTGACGTCATTATATAGGGAGGTGCAATGACTGATGCAACTGAGGACAAGAGTGTGCAAAAGAGTATGTAAGACTTTGGTGTCAAGAACAGCTCAAATACTCTGGATTTGCCTCAATGCAAAGTGGCAGGAATAGATAACTAAGGATATCTGAATGAAACATTTTAATTCAGATTCAAACAGCATGGCAGAAGTGATACAGCCTGATCAAGAAGTCTGTATTTCCCAGATACTGTCGTTACGCCATTTATGACCTATTGTTGTTAAGTGTCGTTGAGTCGGTGTCAACTCATGGTGACCCTCTGGATAGTTGACCTAAACTGTATTCGGTCTTCAGTCAGGCGGCTCATTGCTGATAGAGTGACACCCATAGCTGCTGTTATTGTATCGATCCATCTCATTGCTGGCCTTCCTCTTTTGCATTGATCTTCAACCTTGCCAAGTATGATGTCTTTCTCTAATGATCTTCCTCTTCGCATGATGTGTCCAAAGTATGAAAGTTGAAATCTTGTCATCTGAGCTTCTAAAGAAAGCTTAGGTTTGATCTCCTCTAATACTGACTGGTTTGTTCTTCAGGCAGTCCATGGTATACACAGTATTCATCGCCAGCACCATAATTCAAAGGCATCAATTTTCTTCTGTCTATCTTTTTCACTGTCCAACTTTCGCATCCATTTGATGTTATTGAAAATACATGGCTTGGACAAGTCAAATCTTTTTATGAAGAGAGACATCTCTGCTCTTCAGAATCTTTTCCAGGTCCTTCATAGCAATTCTGCCAAAAGCAGTGTGTCATTGGATTTCTTGACTGCTTGTCCTTTCTTTATTGATTGTTGCTCCAAGAAGATTAAAGTTGTCAACTATTTCAGGATCTTTTTCTTCTTTATGTTAAGGTGTAGGCCCATTTTAATACTATATTCCTTGATCTCAAGAAGCAAATGTTTCAGATTGTTTTCACTTTCAGCTGGTAATGTGGTATCATCATCATAGCAAAGGTTGCTGATGAGTCTTCCACCAATCTTTACACCTCAGTTGTCTTCATATAATCTTCCTTCTCTGATGATTTGTTCTGCATATAAATTAAAAAGGTAGGGGGAAAGTATGCAGTCTTGTTGAACACCTTTGCTGATTTTAAGCCATTCTGTTTCTCCTTGTTCCGTTCAAACTGTTGCTTCTTGATCAATGTAAAGGTTGTGCAAGAGAACTATCAGGTGTTCTATCAGGTGTTCTGGTATACCCATGCTTCTTAATGTGGCCCAGTGTTTCTCATATGTGGCAATAAAACACATATAGATATCCTTTTGGTATTCTTTTGTCTTTTCAAGAATCCTTCTTACATCCACAATGTGTCTCTCGTTCCTCGCCCTTTCCTGTACCCTACTTGCACTTCAGGCAGTTCTCGTACCAGGTATGGTTGTAGTCTCTGCTGAATGATCTCAAGTAGAATCTTGCTGGCATGTGGGATCAGAGCGATTGTGCAATCATTTCCACAGTCAGGTGAATCACCTTTCTCCAGTATAAGTATAAGCACAGATCTTTTCCAGTCAGTTGGCCATGAATTTCTCTTCCAAATTTTCTGGCAGAGCCTTGTAAAGTATGGGAACAGCTGCATCCAATTGCTGTAATACTTCAATGGGAATGTCATCAAAGCCTGGTGCTTTTTTCTTGGATAAGGCTTTCAATGCTGCTTCGATTTCTTATTTCAACACCAATAGTTCCTGATTATAAAGTACAGGTTGAAATGGCTGTTAGTCCACTATATCTTTATGGTATAATGACTCTGTATTTTCTTTCCATCTTTTCCTGATCTCAGCATCATTCAACATGGATCTTTGAGAATCTTGTAGCATTCCAATTCAAGGCTGGAATTTTTTCTTTAACTCTCATAGCTTTAGGATAACTCATCTTGTTCTTCCTCGAAACTTTTCTGATTCTATTTCCTTGTATGCATCATTGCAGTACTTCTCTTTGTCTTGTCTTGCTGCATGTTGGAAATCTCTGTTGAGTTTTGTGATTGCCTCTCTTTCTCCTCTGGCTTTAGCTTCTCTGAGTTTCTTGGCAATTTTCAGTTTCTTCCAGCATCCATTTTGGCCATTTCTGCTTTTTCACCTTTTGTAGAGACTTCTCGCTTTCTTCCAACACAACCTTCTTGATGTCATTCCATAACTCTTCTGTAGCTCTGTCATTTGTATCTAAAGCAGCAAATCAATTTTGCAGGCAGTCTTTAAATTCCAGTGGTATATTCTCAAGGTCATATTTTGCTACATTCATGAGTGGCTTGCTCTTTTTCAACTTTAGCTTGAGTTTGCATACTAGTAGTTGGTGATCTGTACCACAGTCAACTCCAGATTTTGTCTTTGTTGATGTTATAGAGCTTTTCCATCATTGACTTCCACAGATGTAATCAATTTGATTTTTGTACAATCCATTTGATGAAGTCCATGTGTACAGTCACCGCTTGTGTTGCTAGAAGAAGGTGTTTGAGATGATCGTTGGTCTTGCAGAATTCTATCAGTCTTTCTCCAGCTTCATTTCTGTTGCCAAGTCCATATTTTCCAACCACTTTGCCTTCTTCTTTGTTGCCAACGTTTGCATTCCAGTCACCCATGACTATCAGGATATCCTGTTTGCATGTTCTGTAAATTTCAGCTTGTACTTGTTCATAGAACTTATCAATTTCATCCTCTTCTGCAGCTGTTGTTGGGTCATATACTAGAATTATAGTTGTGTTGATAGGCATTCCTTGTAGACGAATAGAGATTAAGGGGTATGTTTACTAAACTGCGTTAGTGCAATTCGCGTTAGGAGCCGCGTTAGTGGAAGGAAAGCCAAAAAAGGACATGGGCGGTACATCGTAACCGATAACGCGCAGTTGCGTGCGGTATTGCGTGCCGTGCAGCAATGATCGCTACAGCGCGCAAGCTTAAGACAGCGCGCAGACACCCAACTACAGAAACAGAGCTGTAGCACAATGGTTACTACACAGACTGATGGTACAAGGGTCATGGGTTCCATTCCCCAGTGTGCCTAATGAAGAAGGCTGGCTGAGGTGTCATGTGCAACCCTTTGAAGGCCTACTATAATATTTTAGCCACATTCTGCAGCTGGGTTAATGTTTGCACATGTCAGGAAAATTGTACCCGTCGTATCCAATATGTTCCAATAGTGACGTTCCCTCTGGCATGGTCATGTATGCTATACCATTTGATGGGAATATATAGGCAGAGGTTTGGATCCCGAAAGTACTGGGCTTGGCCTGGAAAGGGTTAAGTAGTGGGCCGTGAGGAAGGTTACTTGTACCTGAATAGTGCTGCCAGCAAACACACCCTCACAGTGGCGTAACCTAAGGTGCCACATAAGGCACCCTAGAGGGCACTCCATAGGGCACATTATAAAGTGCGCTGTCTGCCAAGGCACCCTATAATGTCCCCTATAGGACACCATATAAGGCACCTTATAAGGCGCTTTATAGGGCGCCTTATGAGCCACCCTAAGGGGACAGTACCCTGAGGGTGGTCCTGCTGGCAGAACTAATATACAATAAAAACAGACAATGCCTAAGACAGCCCTATTGATGAACCCCACTGTGGGTTTAGGACCCATGACCTCTGGCTCCACAGGCAGTGTAGTAACCAGTGGGCTAAAGCTGCTAAAAAACAACTGGCTGGCTACAGGAGGACTGCACGGCACCACACCCACATTCTGCTGTGGTTACCAGGATAGGGTTAACCCACCCGTACCCATGATGCACTGCACATGCAAATCAGCAGTCGAGAGATGGGCACAAGAGCGGGTATGCACCCCCACAGCACCTTGGCCCTGTAGGGGGGACAGACCGTGTGTGGCACTGCCACAGAGTAGCCACAGACACTCACATTGTGCGGGTACAGTGCCCACCCTGAGGTTGAGGTGGGGCCCCCAGCACCAGGTCCACAGCACCTTTCATGGCTGAGATACGCCATGCTGCAGGTCCCCATCAGTGTGTGATAGGTAACTCTGTTAGACACACCTAGGATACATCTGTGCCCTGCTGTATGTCTCAGTCATGTCTAGTCCTTATGGGCGATGATGCACTCAGAATAGTGCATATCCTGTGTTGGTGCCAAGGTTACCTGCTGTAGGTGAAGGGGGGGGGGTTATGGACCCATAGGCAGATCATCTACCACCACACAACCCACCCTCTGGTGCTTAGGGTGGGAAACAGGCTACCCCCCCTGCAATGGCAGCAGTAGAGGGGACCAGTAACAGCAGTCCTGCTAGGGAACAAACAGAGAGGCACAAATCCATAACACAATAGCAGACAGACAGCAGTCCTGGATATGCTCAGCTGCCCCCCACCATTATCTGACATTCCCCAGCAGCAGGTCTCCAGCTGCTGCACCTTGCAAGGTGCTCCAGCAAGACACATACTAGCTGCAGACAGTCCACAAGCTAGTTCATAGTGCATGGCCCTGGAGGAGATGCATGTACCCCAAACCCAGGGGATGTCAGCATACACACCAAGCAGATAAGTCAGTGATTGGGCCCCAAAAGAAAACCCACATATATCACATGAGCAAAATGCTATATAGCACTATGGGGGAACCTAGCCATGCCGTGGTCACTACTCAGTCAGGGCGAGAGTGACCTCCCAGCAGGACATGCTGTGGCCACTCTGTCTGTGCAGGTGGTACCGGGCACTACAATGTCCGAGCCATTGCCCTATGCCCAACGCAGATGTGGCCAGGCCAGGCCACCTTATCCAGGCTATTCCCATGGTACCTTGCTCCTCATTATGCACATTGGCAGGCCAATACTGGGAACAGTGCTAGCAGTGTGGGCTGTGGAGGGTGTTGGAAGCCACCACACACTGGATAGACAGACACACACTCCCCACACCTATGCCAGCATTGTGCAACTATAGAGGTGTTGGGCAGCCCAGGCCACCACACAAGTCCTGAGCACAGTGCAGGCATGGCTATGTTACTCAATACTGTAGGAGTCACTCCCCAGGTTGGTAAACACTGTCAGACACATGACTTGTAGCACACTCCACATACATCAGAAAGGTTGCTATGATGCAGCTCACTCAGACACTTGTACCTAACCTAGGAATTTCTATCTGCCAGTAATCCTAGCAACCTTTTGATAGATGTGTACCATATTCCCCGGTTTAGGGTGGCATTACTAAGGTATGCAAGTGCTAGTATTGGGAGTTGCACAAAGAGCCCACAGTCCTGCCTCTCCAGAAGGCTGTGGATAATGGGGCCTGTGGGTGCGGGTGTGTCTGCCCCTGTTGGCTGCTGCTTTACGGCAGAAGTTCCCAACTCCAGTCCTGCGGTGCCAAACACTGTTCGGGTTTTCATGCTGACCCTCATGATTATGCATGAGATACATCTGCATACCATGGGGGTGGCGCATAGAAATGCAGCACAGGCATCTTTATCAGAGGCAGCATGGAACTGGAATGGTGTTTGGCTCTCCAGGACTGCATTTGGGAGGCTCTGCTCTAGGTAATGTGCATGTTTATATGTGTCTGTGCTCTGTAGGGTAAAATGTTGGTGTTCTGGGCATGTTTACGTCATCTGCAAGAACGGTTCTGCCTGTATTAGCACGTTATAGTAGTGGGTAAAATATGAGGACTGGGTTGGCGGAAACCACAGCTGGGACTTGAACCTGTGACCTTCTGAATACAGTGGTTCTGTGCACTGCACCACCATGTTCTCACAGAGATGGTGCATTCCCTGGTGATATCATGACTGTTGGTCAGACAGGGCCTGTTTGTTGCAGTGCATGGCACCCACCTACACAGGGCTAGGCCACGGTCTGCTCCGGGCAGCTGCCACTGCCCCCTCCACCACCAGTATCCCTCAGCCACCATGATGACATGCCCTTCTGCTGGTGGAGCTGGTGGTGCGCGGTCTCAGGCCATCCAGTGTGCAGGTAGGCGGCCGTCTATGGTGCATGTTCTGGGGTAGGGGTGCCTGCATAGATGTCCACGCTCCCCCCCAGCCCCGCCTGCCAGTGTTCCGTGCCTTTGGGGGTTGCTGTTGTGTACTCTCCCCTGTGACGCTTTGGGAGACACACTCGTGCCCATGTTGGGCCCTCATCAGTTGCTGTCTGGCTCTACTGTTTACGCATTCCTATGGGCCAACTGAACATCACCCTAGTCCCGACTGTGGCCCAGCTGCGCCACTGCATGTGCCGCCTGCAGCCATCTGTATCCCCTTTTCCAGCATCTGCCCGGTTGCCCGTTCCGACATACCCGCCCTGATGTTGTGGGACATGTGCACACCATAGGAACCCTGTCCGATGGTGGGGAAATCCCTGAGCAGCGCTATTTCACTGTGGGCCCATGCACCTTGTATGGGGACGGAGTATGGACCCTTCCACGACTTATATCTGTTCTATGGGGCTTACTCGGGGGGGGAGGTTGATGTTTCTCATTGCTACCACTATTGGCCAGCTTGGTTGTTGTTTTTTTCCAGTTTGTTGGGGTCATTTTCGGTGTTTCTGTGCCCTTTTGTTCTGTGCACATGTATCACACTTATCACCTTTTTTTGGTTTCCCTGTCTAGGCTGTACATTGCTGACACGTAAATGGTTTCTCTCCCCTTTAAAGTGCTTTTACCCGTAGGTTTTCATTCGCGTTGGAATTCAGCTCTGAAAATCAGCGCGTTAGCCTCTCCCCGCCCACTCTCCACCCATTAATCCCTTCTCTCTGCCCTCTCTCCACCTTCTGCGGTGTTTTACCGTGCTGCATAGCATTACGCACGTTAGCGCGTGAAAGCGCGCGCTATAGCGCGTTTACGATCGTTAATGCGCTATAGCATGCGCTATAGCGTGCTAATGATCATTAACATCGTACAACGCGCGTTATTCACGTTTACCGCAGTTTAGTAAACATACCCCTTAGTGTTCACTGACTGCATTGTATTTCATTACAGTTCTTGCAAGTTTCTTCTTTATTATAAATGCAACATCATTTCTTCTTTGTCTTTCATTTCCAGCATAGTAGACCATGTGATCATCTGATGTAAAGTGCCCGATGCCAGTCCATTTCAGTTCGTTGACACCCAACAGATCAAGTTCTACACATTTCATTTCATTCTTGACCATCTCCAAATTCCCTTGATTCATGCTTCATATGTTCCATGTCCCAATATGTAAGAAATCTTTACAGCTTCTGACTCTCATTTCATGTGCAGCTACATCAGCACTCAGATGTCCCGAGGGCTTTGATCCAACCACATCATAAATGCTGGCTTTACTCTGAAAAGTCTTCAGCTCCTCTCCAGTATAATTGAGTGCCTTCCGACCTGGGGATCTCATCTCCCAGCACTATAATGCAATTTGTTTTATTGTGACTATCCATTGGGTTTTCATAGCAAGATACAGAAGTAGATTGCGGGCCTTTCCTCCACACAGTTTAAGTTTAGTGCTGTTGCCATTGTCACAGAAATGTGATCCTCCGCCACCAACACCGTCCCATTCTACTGCTGCCCAGATGGGTTTTCATGGCAAGATACAGAAGTAGATTTCAGGCCTTTCCTCCGCTCAGTTTTAGTTTAGTGTTGTTGCCATTGTCACAGAAATGTGATCCTCCGCTGCAAACACTGTCCCATTCTGCTGCTGCCCAGATGGTGGTTTGTCTTGGTCTGGCATCTCAGCTGAGATCTGTCCATCTTGGGAGACCCTGCCAGTAGTTAAACTACTGATAGCTTTATTAGAAAAGGTTCAGAGAAGAGCCACCAAAATAGTAAAGGGGATGGACGGATACTCCTATGAAGAAAGGCTAAAAAGGTTAGGGCTCTTTAACCTGGAAAAGAGACGGCTGAGGGGAGATATGATAGAAGCCTATAAATTAATGAACAGAGTGGAACGGGTAAATGTAGATCGATTGTTTACGTTATCAGAATATAGAAAGACTAGGGGACATGCAATGAAGCTACAGGGTAAACTATTTAAGACTAATAAAAGAAAATATTTTTTCACTCAACGTGTAATCAAACTCTGGAATTTGTTACCAGAGGATGTAGTAAAGGCTGTTAGTGTAGCTGGGTTTAAAAAAGGTTTGGACAAGTTCCTGGAGGAAAGGTCCATAAACCATTATTAAGAAGGGACCCAGGATATCAATGATTGACCCAGTACAAGCATTGTGGAACCTGTGTCTTTTGGGGAAACTGCTAGGTACATATGACCTAGATTGGCCACTGTTGGAAACAGGATACTGGGCTTGATGGACCTTGGTCTGACCCAGTATGGCATATCTTATGTTCTTATGTTAGCTTAGCGCTCAGCATCACTGATGCACACAAGCCCTCACAGCATGACAGCTGCAAAACAAGTGAGGGAGCAGCGGACTTAAAACACTCCAAAAAAAAAAGCATGGGTCTCTGCAATTCTGCATTTGGAAGGACTGCAAATATCTACCCCTTGTGATGCACATTCGCGTCAGAGATGGTAGGCATTTGTGAGCTTTCCAAGAGTGGAATCGCAAAGACACACATTTTTTATTTTGAGTGTTTCAAGTCTGAGATTCGCTACCGCTAGACATAGGAAAAGTGATGGCAGCAGCAAGGGGAGGCAAAGAGAGAATGGATGGAAGGAAGATGCAGGACACAAAGGGGAAGGGAGGAGAGGCTGGAAGGGAGATAAAGGACACGAAGGGGGAGGGGGGAGAGGCTCGAAGGGAGATGCAGGACATGAAAGGGTATGGGGGAGAGGCTGGGAGATGCGGAACACAAAGGGGGATTGGGGGAATGACTGGAAGGGAAATGCAGGACACCGATAGGAGGTGGAGGGCAGTTGCTGGACATATAGTGGAGGGGTAGACAGCAGAGCAAGGTTGGGGATATAATAGGATAAGGGCACTTGGCGGATACAAGGTGGGGTAGAGGGTTGGAGGACAGATGTTGGATTTGGGGTTCATAGCACAGGCTGGACACAGGTGAGGGCATAAGGAGAGCAGATAGTTGATATAGGGTGAGGAAGTGGAGGGGCAAAGGGCATATACTGAACATGGGCTGGTGGCCTAGGGGGGTGGAGAGTAGATGGACATGGGATGAAGGGGTGGAGTAGTAGAGGCTTGACATAGGGTAGGGGTTATAGGGGGAAGAAAGGCAGATGCTAGACACAGGATTGGGGTATAGGGGATAGTGAGGAGAGGCTGGACACAGGGTAGGGATGGAGGGTAGGATGCTAGACACAAAATGGTGCAGATGGAGGGCTGATGCTGGACATGGGGTGGGAGAGAGAGGGAGATGCTGGACATGGAGGTGATAGGATGAGAAAAGAGGAGAGGTGCTGGATGGTGAGATAGGGGGAGACAAAAGACGGGGCAGGAGAGAAGAGGAGAGATGCTGGACACAGGGAGGGCAGAAGAGGGAAAGAGAAAGGAGAGGAGAGGAGAGAGTTAGACTGGGAATAATTGGCTGGGGAAGGATAGAGAGATGGAGAATGAGAGGGCTGCTCTAACCATTGAAAAGTGATAAGAAGAAACAGTGAAAAAATGAAGATTGAGAACTGGATGGTAAGAAGGAGAAATAAAATCTGAGTTGAAGGAGAAAAATGTCTGAAAGCCAAAAGGAAATGATCAATGTCAGAGATGGAAGAAAATCAAGAAGACAGGAGTGGAAAGAAGTAGCAGATAGACCTGAGATCCTAGAGGGTGAGTTAAGAGAAAACAAGAAAAGCAGAAACCAGAGACTTGGATCAATATGATTAGAGGCACATTCCAAACGGTGCACTGCAGGGTCATCGGGACACCCAACACATGGACGTGCCCAACTTGTACCCAATTTCACAACCGCGGGAGCTGTACATTCCCGTGGTTGAGGAATTGGGCACTTAGACGGCCTGGAATGCACCTGATTCAGTGCCGAGAGCCATCCACGAATCTGCCTGCCCAGCCAGCATAACACTCCAGCTGGTGTGCTGGTGCAGTGGCATCCCATCGCCATGGCACTGGTATGTCCAGCCAGAGACACCCAATGTCCGGACACAGAGCGGGCCCATTTCTCCACCAACCGACCCTCGGCAGGGGCAGCCAAGGCTGGAATCGGGTGGTGGGAGCTCTCCTATGGCATCACAATATGGAAGGGGGGCTGCAGACTGTGATCTCTGCACTGCCCAGCACTTATTCCACCATCGGGGTGGAATAAGGCGGGCGTCCATCCAGGTGCCAGGGGACATACAGAGGCCCGACCAGAATGGCCTCTGTACGTCCCAGCGCATGGCTCCTCCCCCACTCTGCCTTCGTTCCACCTCTGCCCTGCACCCTCCCACCACTGTCCAGCACTCCCTGCACTGTATGTGTGGGGAGCGCTGGGACCAAAATAGCATTTCGGGGCTCAGTGCGGGTTGGACGTCCACCCCGGATTGCCCAACCCCGCTATTCATTGTTCAGAATGCCGGCCTTAAGAGAATAAAATCACCAAATAGCAAAAGGTAGAAAATCTTATTTTATTTTCAGTTTAGTGATTGGTAAATGTCTGTCTTTGGACTTCACACCTGTGACGACCAGCGTTTTAAAGGCACCTGACCGCCACGGGTAAAAGTGAAAAAAGATATTCAGTGCCAGAATCTGGATATCCTCTGGCACTGAATATCTGGTTTCAGCCCTGACTGGCACAGCCATCGAGACAGCGGCAATATTCAGCTGCTATCCAATTCTGGTCACCATATCTTAACAAAGGATATAGCGGAATTAGAAAAGGTGCAGAGGAGAGCCACCAAAATTGTAAAGGGGATTGAAGGATACCCCTATGAGGAGAGGCTAAAAAGGTTAGAGCACTTCAACTTGGAAAAAAGACGGAAGATATGATAGAGGGCTATAAAATAACGAATAGAGTGGAGCAAGTAAACATAGATCAGTTGTTTACTCCTTCAAAAAATAGAAAGACTAGGGGACACACAATGAAGCTATAATGTGGCCCATTTAAGATGAATCAGAGAAAATATTTTTTTTACTGAACGCTTACTCAAACTCTGAACTTTGTTACTAAAGGATGTAGTAAAAGCTGTTAGTATATCTGGGTTTGAAAAAGCTTTGAACAAGTTCCTGGAGGAAAACTCCATAAACCTTTATTAAAGAGAACCAGGGAAATCCACTGCTTACCCTGGGAAAAGCAGCTTGGAACCTGTGTGCCTTTTTGAGAACCTGTCAGGTACTTGTTACCTGGATTGGCCACTGATGGAAGCAGGATGCTGGGCTTGATGGACCCTTGGTCTCACCCAGTATGGCATTTCTTAAGTTCTTATGTTCTGTTCCACCATCACCATGCTTGAATAAAAAAAACAAAGCTTTGTCTGGCAGCAGTCGCAGGAAAGAAAAATATGGAAGGCTGGAAAAACAAGCTCCGTGGGTCAGGTGCAGCCCACAGGCCATGGTTTGGGGACCTCTGATGGGCATTATCTCTTGTCATAATTAGAACCTACTTTTGCTTTCTCAGCTCTGTTCTCTCTCAAACACATTCAATCACTTACTATTCAACCTTGGTACTGGTGTACTGCACACTTCCTACGTGTATCCACTTCTCTCCCTTTTAGGGATTCATTTTCACTCTTTTTTACAGTTTCCTGCTGGGTCTTTGGGCTTCCAGCTCAGTGGGAACCAGGATTGGGATCTGGTGCCGTGAGCATTCATTCATAACTGCCTGGGGATTTCCCTCCCTTTCTTACCCCTTCCCCATTTTACATTCCCTCCCAACTTACAACAATCAGGGGTTCTAAATACAGCCTCTAGAGGTTCATTTTGTGTGATTGTCTGACTCCTTTCCCCCATGAAACTATAAATTGGAGTGGAGGAGTAGCCTAGTGGTTGGGGCAAGGTACTTCAGGCCAGAAGGTCAGTGGTTCAAATCCCACTAGAGGACAGCAACCTTGGGCCAGAAGGACTGGGGTTTCTAGTCCCACAGGTGCTCCTTGTGGTCTTGGGCAAGCCACTTAACCCTCCATAGCCCATGTTCCCTGTAAAATAGTTATCTCCAAGTTATAATGCCCTGTTCAATGTAATTTCAGTTTGTTCAATGTAAACCACACTGATGCAGAATAGTGTGGTATATAAGAGAAAATAAATAAATTCTACCTCTGCAGCATCCCTAGTTCCGGATGACCTGGAAAACAGAAAATCAAAGCCAGGAGCTTTGGGATAGTTCTGTGCAGCACTGAGAGCACACTATTGGGTCAGCTCTCTTTTTGACCTTCCATAGCCTCGTCACTGGAAACACGTAGCATGCATTATAAGTCTATCAGCAAAATGCATGTAGAGCACATCTACACTAACAAAGCATCTAGGACACAGTCATTTCTCTAGCACACACAGATCCCTCTCACCAGACACACTACCCAGTGTTTGATCCTCATTTCTGGGATCTCCTGTGATATGTATATATTAAAGTAGATTGCTCTACATGACCAGTAACAGATATGAAGCTCCATTTTACATAGAGCGTTAGGTTGCAATTGTAATGTACAAGTTGGGACTTTTCTAATTTCCAGCCTGAAAAGGCCCACTGGATGCAAAGCCTTTTGTATAGGGCTGCAGGAAATGCATGTGTAGTTCCGCAAGCCTGCAGCGGGAACAGCCATTTGATAAAGATGCTTGGATAAAAGTAAACGGCATCAGTCAGTGGTCTGTACATATAAGCAGCGGTACTTACACCTTTAAAAGCCTTATTGTTGCAAGTTACACTTTTAAGTATCGCTGCTTACACGTGTGAGTGCTGAATTTTACAAAATTACATGTCTAGCAATTGCCAATTAAGGTTCCAAGCTCCTAAAGTTCAAATTATGCATTTTTAGTTCATTTTAAATGCCAGCGTTAAGCTCACTTGCCTCCTTTAGCTCTCTTTCAAAACCCTGGTCAAAATGAGCAGTGAGTTGACACTTAAGCGTAACTCAGAGGAGATGCAAAACGAACAGGAATTTTATTTTAATATACATTTATTCATATGCAACATTCATTCATTTATTTATAACTCATATAACGCCTTCCTAGTAGAAACAAATCAAAGCACTTTACAAAGTTAAACAGAAAACAAAAGCAAGGAAGGGCATGCATGCTTACAGCACCACCCGAACCATGTCCCGAACATACCCTGTGGCTTGCGCACATGTAAACAGCAGTATTTAGAGTCCCTAAGCCTTCTCAAATGATCTCTTTAGCTTTAACCCACCAATAGGTGCTGTCGGTGCCCCTCTGCCACAAGTCTCCGGTGCTGCCCCTGTGAATAAGGTTACCAGATGTCCCTGATTTTCGAGGACTGTCCCCGACGCCATGGACTATAACTACCTCCTGTGTACGATTTCAGTGGGACAGAGGAAAAGGATGTTGCTTCTCCTGCATACCCCTCTAATGCAGTCTTCTTGACCCTGGAAGGAGAAGATGTAAAATTACTTCTTTTCTGAAAAAAAGAGGAATTTTAGAAAAATATTTATGTATATGCATAAAATATATTTCTATGCATAAAATAACGTTAAATTGTATATATATGTACGCTTGCTTATAACTCGAAAAGGGCTTCTACTGTCTTTTTTTCAAATTTTTGAAATGACTGAATGCTACCTAGACAGGTCATTTCGAAATCTATGGGGAAAGATGCCTGAGGAGGGAAGACCCCCTCCCCGCCCAGCCCAACTCAGCCCTGTGCAGATGTCCCAGATTTGCTCTTCCAAAACCTGGTAACCCTACCTGCGGACCTCCATTTACTTTCCGTTTTCAGCCTCAGGCTTTTGTCAAGAGGTTGCAGCTTACAAAATGTTTCTGCCCTAGTAGACTTGTGCATGAGTATATGTGGTTATGGTCATCTGAACAGGCTTCTGCTGCACATCTTTTGGAAGTTACTGAGACCTGCCCTCCAACTATTCTGTCTTCACTATGGGGGTTGTTTTAGAAGCCCCAGTCAAGCTCTGGACATCTGAAAACAGACATCCAGATCACAGAGATATCCCAGTCATTTATGAAGCCAGGTTTATAGATATCCCCAGTGCAAGGATGTCTAAGTCGTGAAGGGGTCTAATGGAAGTGTGACTGGGGACATTCCGGGCAAGTTGGACATGTGATCCTGATTTCAAGAACAGCAAACACATCCCCACCCAATAGGCATCAGAAAAGCTCTCATTCTGCCATCCAGACAGTCAGAGGGCATAGAGAAGAGTGTACTCTAATATCCCCTGCATTTTCAATGATGATAATAAAAACAGCAGGGAAACGAGGACCCTTGTTTTCAGTTCAGCTTGCTGATGCACATCCCCACATGCAAAATAGCTGGCATGGACATGCATTCAGCATAGGATAGACATCCGCACTCCAAATCTTTGTAGAGAAGATGTCTATGGGACTAACCGTGCGGGTATCCATCTCGAGGACATCCAAGTTGCTAAATTCAGGCCAAAATGTAAATATCTTGAGGCAATTTCTGTAAATGGGTTAGTTTTGCGCATACCATGATAGTCATGAACCTCACTTCTAAGCCAGAGTATGTGGAGTATGATCTCAGTCTCTCAAATTTACTACTAATGCATCGTGCCAAAGAGAGCTGCCTTCTGGAGTTCATAAGATGTAACATGTAGTTTGTCAAGATGTGCTTGGAAATTCTTCTTTATCAAGCCTGGGCACCTAACATGATGGGAAATATTTCTGTATCTTTCTACCACATTTTCTTGGTATTTCAGGATCTTCTGCCTCTCCACGCAATTCGCAGAGTAGTTGCTTGGAACTGACACCTCTATTATCAATGCCATTCTGGTGTTTTTCTCCTTAACCACTATATCCAGCTTCATCGCATCCAGTTTTTTATCAGTCGGAATGGGAGTGTCCCTGGTAATCTTAACCTCGTAATTCTCTTAGGTCAAGATCCCAGTGCTTTTCAGGCACAGTGATGTTGTAGTGCTTACAGAATTTCCAGTGGATGAGGCGCGCTACTTTATTATGTCTTTCTGTACAGAAGTTTTCTGCCATCAGAACTTCACAGCCAGCTATGAATTGAGTCACCACTTCCAGGTATTTCTTACAGAATCAACATATGTCTGCATTGCCAGTTTTTTCAATGCTCACTGTGAACCAACTTGTCCATCAGCCGCTGTCCTGGGCTGCAACTATCAAACTCTCATCCTTCAGTTTCAGTTCACCCCTCCTGAACCATTCATGTGACCATTCTTGATTGACAAAGGGTTCCTGGAGTAACACTCTGAATTTTTCACTGTAATGGTGCATTTGCCACTTGTTTTTCCTTGTTTGTTGATCTAATTCTTTGAGGAGGTTTTTCAAATGTCCCTTGTGGATTTTTTTATGTTTTGCCCTGGACAACCAGATTTAACCTGGATGTTCTTTCTAAAATGCCACGTCACATATAGCAACACTATATGCAATTTAACAAAGAGCAGAGTGGAGGAGTAGGCTAGTGGTTAGAGCAACTGCCTAGTACCCAGAAGATCAAGGGCACAATTTCTGACCTTGGGCGAGTCACTTTGTTCTCCCTTGCCTCGGAAGAAAAGGCCTGGCAATGTACTTCCAGTGATACATTGCCAAGAAAACCCAGAGGTATGTGGGTCACTAGGAGTCAGCACTCACTTCAATCACTAAAAATCAAAAAAACAATGAATCATCTGAATTCAGCTTGGTATAACAAGAAGGACTCATTTCTTAACTTCAACAACTTTATTGGACAAGTAACAGGAATAGACAAATATACAACTTTTTGACATGGACATACAGTAGTGGTCAACATTATTGGCATTCTTGAGTGCAACCCCTTAATGTCCAATATCTCCTACAAAAATGTGGCCAATGAAATAGCTTTGGACTATATATGCTCTGCTCTTTGTTAAATTGCACACATATTTGACACATAAAAGAATCAAATAAAACAAGACCAATTACAAAAAGAAATAGTAGGAAATAGTATAAAAACTGGGATATTACCAGGATATGATTATTGGCACGCTTATAAACAATTTAAATTAGTTTGAACAGAAGGACCACATTCCCATTGCAGTACTCACATGACTTAAATCAAACAATAAATGATGGCTCTAATGTTTAAAGTATCCACATTCACTTCCTGTTCCATTTTCACAATGGTGAAGACAAGAGAGTCATTATCACCAAACATCAAACTTCAAAGGGGTACAAGGACATCTCCAAATATCTTGGGATTCCTGTGTCTACAGTTTGCAATGTAATGGAGATGTTTTCTGCTCATGGAACTGTCAAGAACCTCCCAGGACATGGTGGGAAAAGGAAAATTAATCCAAGAAGTCTTTCAAGGTTAGTGCAAACTGTTGGAAAAACACTACAAACAACATCCAAAAAGCTTAAGACTGGCCTGGAGCAATCTGGAGTGGTGGTTTCAACCGCATCATATGCCACACATTAAACGAAGAAGGACTTCATGGGTGAAGGCCAAGGAGGACCCCCACTGCTCAAAGAAAGACATAAAAAGGCATGCCTGATCTTTGCCCAAACCCACCTTGAGAAAACACAATGTTTATGTTTATGTTTATTGGCTCTTGATATACCGCCCTTTATAACATCAGGGTGGTTTACAAAATAAAAAGCAACAAATAGAGCAGGCACTAGGCTCATAGAAAAGGAAACAGAACTCCAATTTTAACAGGAAAGAGAAAAATATCAAGCGATACAGACAGGACAAAGAGAGGAATTGAACAGACATAAATAAGACATCAGGTCATGGAGGTGTATCTGGGAGATTGTATGCCAAAGTAAATAGGTGTGTTTTCAGGGAGGCTTTGAAAGTTGTATAAGTCGGTTCCAGATGGAGGGACGTGAGCAGGGAGTTCCAGAGAGCAGGGCCAAGGAAAAAGAAAGCTCAGTCGCGCATTGATTGTAGGTGTGCATGTGATGGTGGTGGAAGGCAAAGACGGCTTACATGGAGTGAGCGAAAGTTACATGTGGGGACGTGGAAGTGTAGGAGGTCAACAAGATATTGTGGCATGTGAGTGTAGAGAACGCAATGTACCAAGGTGAGAATCTTATAGCGGATACGGTATTCAATTGGGAGCCAGTGTAAGTGGATTAGTAGGGGGGTGACGTGATCTCTGCATGACGAGTGAGTTAGAATTCTGGCCACAGTGTTCTGGATCAGTTGTAGATGATGTAGAAATCGAGGTGAGAGACAACAGTAGACAGTGTGAGCGTGGTTAAAGCAGCAGAAGAAAGAAAGGGACGGATGGCACGTATTTGTCAAAGGTAAAAGAACGATTTCTTAGCAATCCTTCTGGGAAAATGTTCTGTGGACTGATGAAACCAAACTTGAGCTCTTTGGCAATGCAAACCAGTGATACATTTATAGGCGAAGGAAAAAAAACACCCTTCCTACAGTTAAATGTAGCAGAGGTTCCATAATGTTGTGGGGCTGTTTTGCTGGCTCAGGAACTAGAGGCCTGGAAACTATTAAAGGAATCATGAAGTCAGGGGACTACCAAGGTATTTCACAGGGAAACGTGCTAACTAGTGTCAGAAAGCTAGGTCTGGGTTGAAGGTCATGGGTACTCCAGCAGGACAATGACCCAAAATATTCATCCAAAAGTATAAAAGAATGGTTAAAAGGGAACAAATGGACTGTTTTAAACCGGCCAGCAATGAGTCCTGATCTCAGTCCAATCAAGAACCTTTGGAAAGAGCTGAATCTGCCATTGGTAAAAGGAATCCTGGAAATATTCATGTGCTGGAACAAATCGCAGTTGAAGAGCGGGAGAAACTACCAGCAGACAGATGTACGAAATGCATAGATGACTACAAGAAATGTTTGGAGGTTGTCATCCCTGTCAAGGATTGTGCAACCAAATATTAGTGAAGGGTGCCATTAATCTCTTCTAAATTATATTTTGTTTTTTTTCTCAGAAATTTCTATGTCTAAGTTGCACAGACATCTTTTTTTTTGTACACCTTTGAACATACTATTAAAATATTATGATGACATACAGTTGAAATATTTCCAATTATTTCTCAAGATATTGTACAAAACTAAAATGCAAGAGTACATTATTGCCCACAACTGTCAGGGGCGGCTCTATAATGAGGTGGAGTGAGGAGGTCACCTCAGGCGGCACGTTTTGAAGGTGGCAAAAATGACCCCTAAACAGCCACCTCACTCTGCCTTCAAAAGTTTAAAATAATTAAAACAAGCGCACAAGTTGCTTCTGCTGCCGAGTCTGCTTCTCAGCAGCGGCAAATTCACCCTCTCTTTTCTCTGGCAGCCGCGGCTATGCTAGTGATCTTCAGTTTAAATAAAAGTGAAACCATTGCGGAGCCTTCTCGCCTCTGTGAAGGAACCCATGCAGCAGCATCCCACCCCCAAAGGAAGTTACGATTAACTTCCTTTGGGGGCGTGACTCATCTGCATGGGCTCCTTCTCAGAGGAGGGAAGGCTCTGCACCAGCTTGGCTTTATTTAAACTGAAGATCACTTGCACAGCCGCGGCCAGCAGAGAAAAGAGAAGGTGAGTCTGCAGGGTCATTGTTCAAGCGTTGCCCCAGCTTAGATCATTTTTAAGTTCTGCAATCCACCCCGTGCCTCCTGCTTAAAGGTGGTTAAGTCCTGCTGGAAAGTGGAAAGCTATTCTTTTATGTCCCTTTGCCATTTTTGCTGTTTGCCCACTGAGTCATCTGCCAGGGGAGTCTCCCGCCTTCCCTTCTTGCCGCTTGTGGTTGCAGCTGCTAGTTGCTCAGTTTGCCTACCTTCAGTTACTGCTCCCTAAACCTGCAGCTAGCTCCAGCACTGCTCTCTTTGGGAGTAAATGCACTTTATTGGAAGGGTTTATTGTTCTTCTTGTGGAGCCTTTTTTGAAGAGGAATCCAATTTTGAATAGAAGCAATTCAGAATAACAGAGACTCATCTGACAGCTCTGAGATAGGTACAGAATTCAAGTCCAGAGATAAACAACAGTTAAGAATTACTTTCCTACCATCCCTCAGCCAGCGTAAATCTAGGTCCCTGTCCAAAATAAGGCCATAAATAAGGGTGGTTTTTGATTGTGACAAGTGACAGTGTAAGAGCCTTACTTTAACAGCCATGGATGAAAGGCTTACCGTACCCAAGAATATTCACTCAGACATATTTGGGGCATCAATAAATTAAATTCTTTACCTGACTGGAATGCAGTGGACAGAAGCCAGGACATAAATAAATAAATATGAAGGTCTCAAATAATCAGTATTTGGAAGGACAAATCCATAGCTGCTGAATCAATGTAATTCACAAAGCAATACAGGATGACGGAAGCTGAGCCAAGGGCAGCCACAAAGCTCAAAAATATGATGAAATTTTTTTTTTTAATAAATACATTATCACACTCATCTTAAATTCTAGGCGTGTCACGAAAATACTTCATAATACAGCATCACACAATTACTACAACATACATTTACAAATATAAATAAAAAAAGACATAATAACATCAGTAAAATGCCTCCTGAAAATAGAAAACTTTTAGATACTTCTGAAAATCAATGGTATTAATATTAACCATTGATTGGAATGACACTGACAATTTATGAAAGCTGTCCTGGAGTCTCCCTAAGGAGCTTGCCCAAGGAGCCTGTCTGCTCCCTGGGCATGCGCTGCCGTGGTGTAAAATGCCACATTAGCTTAAAATGTAAAGGGGTCAGTACAGGCATCACTTCTGGAAGCCCAGGTCATCGTGTGAATACCCTTGAGGTACGGTAAGCCTTTCATCCACTGCTGTTAAAGTAAGGCTCTTACACCACCACTCATCACAATCAAAAAACACCCTTATTTATGGCCTTGTTTTGGACAGGTACCTAGATTTACTCTGTTTAGGGACGGTACTCTGGCTGAGGGACAGTAAGGAAGCAATCTGGTCATAGCGAAATAAATCTGATGTGCAGCTTGGTGATGGTCTGATTGGGGGGGGCTGTGTAAGTGGCTTTTCATAAATCAAATTGAATGTGTTTTGTATGTTTGTATTATTGTAACATATGTTTTATTAAATTGTATGTATATGTTTGGAAGTCACCTAGGATTTTAGATTGGTGGCATATACATTTTAAAATAAAGTATGCTAAATTTATGCAAATAATGCTGCAATGAATCTCCACACATGGCTCTGCATCATGCTCATGCTGCCCTGGGAGGCAGTAGATGGGGGGGGGGGCACTAGGAGGTGGAGGAAAGCAGAAATCTCAGATCGGGACCAGCATGATCAAGAAGAAAATGGTCAGGCAATAAAGGTAGAAGAGAATTTTATTTTCAATTTAATGAACAGTCTTGGTGCTATCTTTATATTTTATAAAGTACAGGGAAATGCATCACTTTCTATTTCTCTGGTGTTGCCTTGTATCCAGAATCTGACTTTTTGGGGTTTCACTTTAATTTTTATCTGCATATGTTTATTATTAAATTATGGTCACTTATTCTGTACTTGATGAGGGTCTGTGTTCTGAGTCTGTGGCCAAGGCCTGGTGTTCTGTTAGCATGGAGTTTGTACAGAGGGATCTGTACTGTAGTAATCTGAAGTGTTCAGCTTTTCAAATAGGTGTCTGGATGTTCCAGGGCCTGCTGCAATATTTACAGTGATGCTTTTTTGGAGTAGGCTCCTTATGTGAGTTTTGGAAGTTGAGTTGGTGCTGGTATGGTATGGCAGGTTTGCTCTACAGATCCTCAGTGACTTTGTTGTAGAGTTTTGGATTAGTTCACATTATGCCTGCTGCTGGAGAATGTTTGCTGATGTTAGTGAGATGGTTGGAATCAGATTTTTTTTTTAAAGATATTGAGTTCTGTGGGAGAATGTCCTAGTTCGGTGCTGCACCCATTTTTGAGGGAGGGGGTTCTTTGGATGCAAAATATATGTTCAAAAAGAAAAAAGCAAGAACTATAAAGCGGTTTATAACAACAAAATAAAAATGAGTTATGGTGTTATAAACAGTGCTGTGGTTCTCACTCTCTCTTTTAGTTCCTTGGTGTACAAACATCTTGCATTTCCTCAACATTATCTAATAGGCTTTTTGGTTTGGTTCAGTCCCTGACTGGAGGTTTGAGAAAGACTCCCCCCCCCCTTTTGCTCGGGGGGCGGGGGCGCCATCTCATCCCTCGCCTCAGGTAGCAGATTGCCTTGAGCAGCCCCTGACAACTGTAGTCTGACTGTTTCGTTTGGGGAGGTAAAAAGTGAGGTAATCATATGGGGGAGGGATCTGACATATTTGTATATTCGTGTACATCTCATACATATTCATTACGGTCATCTTATAAACAAACACAGATAGAAAGCCATTATATTAAGCAGCAAAGATTTTTAAGGAAATGTGCCAGCACTATGAGAAGTTTCTCTAATGCTGCCCCCACTCAGATTCACACCACTTATAGGGGAGAACACACGTTCCCTCTCCCCCTTCCTTAGACTTGATGCCTGCATTTTTCCCTCCTCCATACCAATTCAGGCTTCTCTCCCTTTCTCCTCCTACAAAACCCAGCTCTGCGCCTTCTTCCACGTTCCCATTACTCCAGCACCCAGAGGAGGGAAGCTGGAGCCTAAAGCAAAAGAGGAGGCAACAGCATGGTGGTGAGGGCGGCGTAACAAAGCAGGAAGCCAAGATTTAAATGATCCAGTGGCCTGAATTGTCGTTCTGCCGTGAACATAGTTGCCCCTCCAGCAACATTCACTCCCAGGGCTAGCACAAGGAGATGAGGTGCCCTATACAAGCCTTATCCTTTGTGCTCCCCCAGCCAGCCCCCATTGCCACCACCGCCGCCCCTCTCTGGGACATACAGCAGCAACAGTGACCTGAAACAGCCCCATGGTACTTATTTTTAAACTTTTACACCATGGGGCTGTTTGCTTCCACCCCAACCAATTCCTGATGCCAACTTCAGATATCTGCATGCTTCAAAGGCCCTGCCATCCCACCCTTTCTGATATAAAAAATATAACATCATAGGAGGGCAGGACAGCAGGGCCTTTGAAGCCGTGGCAGTCCAGAAGACCCCACTTTTACTGAAAATTGTATTGCTATTGCAGCCACCAAACTTGGGAGATGTGGCGGCAGGAAAGCATGGAACAATTGGGAAGGTAGGGGCAGCTTATTTGGGGGGGGGGGGGATATGCCTCCTTGCCCTCCCAAACTATGCTCATACCTACTGGATAATGAAATGAAATCCAGAACAAGTGCCTCAGCACCCTCAAGTTGTCAAGAGCTAAACTATATCTGAATTGCTGGATAAAAAGCAATGCCTTATGAAGGCTTTGGAGAGGCAGGCAAGTGACGCTGAGTTGCAGGGCTTCAAAGTTCTAGCCCTCAAAATGGAGAATTAAATCCACAACATAAAATTCCTATGATTTTCTAAGGCAGTGATGGCTAACCTTTTTGAGCCCGAGTGCCCAAACTGCCGCACAAAACCAAAGAATTTCCTCAAAGTGCCAGCACGTCAATTAAAGCCCCATTTGCATAAGGTGCTTCATTTGCATAAATATTTGCATAATGTTACCATACACTAACTTTTAGTAAACATGCCTCTTAATGAGTATATGGATAAAGAAAGACTAAAAGGTTTCTACATTACTATAATCCAGTACCAACCGCCAGGCACATTAGGAACTACTACAAACGCTGCCCATTTAGAACCCATAGCAAACCCGCCGTATCCTAACAGCACTACCAGGACTCACAAAGCACCATACTCTACCTATCAAAAGGCAACACTGCAAATATTAAACCAATACATCTCAGAGAACAACAATACATGACCTACTGGGGAAAGAACAAGTGGCAATGTCAAATAGGAATTATATAAACAGAATACCTCAGCTCAGTTACACATGCAGAACAGACCATCACCAAACAAGGAATCACAATTTAGAAACAGGAAGACAATAATTAAAGTGGGAACCCCAAAAGCCAAACTTGGAATATACAACAACACTGTAGAAATAAAACTATATATTAATTTCCTCTTGTACTAAACAAAGCGCAAAAATTAATGATGCACATTTCCCAGAGCTGACATATTCCAGTTAATAAATTCAAAATAAAGAGATATTTTTCTACCTTTTGTGCATTTTTTTTCAGTTGCAATTGTTCCAGCCACTTTCTTCTGGTTTCTTCGTGTCTTCTGCTAACTCTCCATCTGCTGTCCATTTGTCCTTTCTTCTGTCTTCTTGTTTTTTTTTTCCATTCTCTCTCTACATCTGCTTTAACATACTAATCTTTCTCCTTTGGCTCTTTCCTCATTCCTATTTCATCTACTCAAAATTTACCCCTCCATCCTTAATCCCCACTTACTCTCCCAATACCCGGCCAATTGTAGATTTTTTATCCCTCCCACACAAAATATTTTTCCCCTCTCCATTTTACTCTCCCAGCCCCATCCCATTCTAATCCTCCCCCAACACCAGCTCCCTTCTAGTTCCAGCCTCACCCAGCATCCATTCCCTTCTAGTCCCTGCATCAGCCCATTTCCAGTCCTAGCAGCCCCCCAACCCAATACCAGTCCTATCCCCCCCTCATCAACCCACTTCCAGTCCTAACCCCCCATCACCCCATTTTCAGTTTAAGCCCCCCCCTATAACCCATTACCAGTCCTAACCCCCCACTTCCAGTCAGCCCCCCCTAGCCCATTGCCAGTCCTAACCCCCCCATCAGCCCACAGTCCATTACCAGTCCTAACCCCATCAGCCCACCTCAAGTCCTAACCCCTCCCCATCAGCCCATTTCTTGTCCCAGCCCCCCCATAGCCCATTATCAGTCCTAAACCCCCCCATAGCCCATTACCAGTCCTAACCCCATCAGACCACCTCCAGTGTTAACCCCCCATCAGCCCATTTCCAGTCCTAACCCCACCCAACAGCCCAACTCAAGTCCTAACACATCCCCATCAGCCCATTAGCAGTCCTTACCCCCCCCCCCTAGCCCATTAGCAGTCCTAACCCCCCCTCTCTAGCCCATTAGCAGTCCTAACCCCCCCCCCCATAGCCCATTACCAGTCCTAACCCCCATCACCCCATTTCCAGACAGCCCCCATCAGCCCACAGCCCATTAGCAGTCCTAACCCCCCCTAGCCCATTAGCAGTCCTAACCCCCCCGCTCCTAGCCCATTAGCAGTCCTAACCCCCCCCTAGCCCATTAGCAGTCCTAACCCCCCCCCACCTAGCCCATTAGCAGTCCTAACCCCCCCCAGCCCATTAGCAGTCCTAACCCCCCCCTCCTAGCCCATTAGCAGTCCTAACCCCCCAGCCCATTAGCAGTCCTAACCCCCCCCTAGCCCATTAGCAGTCCTAACCCCCCCTCCTAGCCCATTAGCAGTCCTAACCCCCCCCCAGCCCATTAGCAGTCCTAACCCCCCCCTCCTAGCCCATTAGCAGTCCTAACCCCCCCAGCCCATTAGCAGTCCTAACCCCCCCTCCTAGCCCATTTCCAGTCCTAACCCCCCCCCCAGCCCTTTAGCAGTCATAACCCCCCCAGCCCATTAGCAGTCCTAACCCCCCCTCCTAGCCCATTAGCAGTCCTAACCCCCCCTCTCTAGCCCATTAGCAGTCCTAACCCCCCCCCCTGCCCATTAGCAGTCCTAACCCCCCATCACCCCATGTCCAGACAGCCCCCAACAGCCCACAGCCCATTAGCAGTCCTTACGTGAGCTATCCCTATATCAGTCCTAACCCCCCCCTCCTAGCCCATTAGCAGTCCAAACCCCCCCCCCGCCCATTAGCTGTCCTAACCCCCCCCCCGCCTAGCCCCTTAGCATTCCTAACCCCCCCCCCGCCCATTAGCATTCCAAACCCCCCCCCCCCTAGCCCATTAGCAGTCCTAACACCCCCCCCCCCCCGGCAAATTTAAAAACAGAAAAAGCGGGCTCTGGCTGCTGCCGCGGATGCGGCAGCATGCAGTGTCCCGCGGGGCCCCCTCCGCCCGCTAAGCCCCTCTGCAAGGGCTTTCAGATTCGCGAGGGAGACAGCGTCTCCCTCGCGTCTGTTGTTAAGCGCGCAGGGGCTAATGGGAAATTTCCCATCAGTCCCTCGCGTCTAAAGGGGCTGATGGGAAATTTCCCATTAACCCCTACGGGCTTAACAGAGACGCGAGGGAGACGCTGTCTCCCTCGCGAATCTGAAAGCCCTTGCAGAGGGGCTTAGCGGGCGGAGGGGGCCCCGCGGGACACTGCATGCTGCCGCGTCCGCGGCAGCAGCCAGAGCCCGCTTTTTCTTTTTTTGCGGACCTTCACGCGTGCCAGCTGCAAGGCCTTCGCGTGCCACAGCTGGCACGCGTGCCATAGGTTCGCCATCGCTGTTCTAAGGCAACTGCTATAGTAAAGATTATAAAGCTGTTAATGCATATTCCTGAAAAGGACAGCAGGTGGCAGCATAACACAAACAGAGAGCAAAATATAAGTATTCAGAGGCGCAAGATACGTAATACAAATTTACCATTATGACAGAATGCCAATTGAGAGACATAATACCACCAGGAATAATACTGGATATATTAAAACATATCTATTGTAAAATCCATAAACTTGAAGAAATACACAATTAAAAGACGACCAGAATAAGAAAGCAACTACAACTTTGGCGATATCTCATACAAATACCATTTTCTCAGGCAGAAAAGGGGCAGGATCCTGATTGTAACATGCACCTGCTTTCTGGTAATTTGCTTAAAGAGATATACACAAAATCAAAACATGCTCAAAAGGTAGTCAGTCTATGAAATCTTCTCAAAAACTGTCATAGTGATTGATTTCTTGATTTCATCCATACATATTAAATGTCTGCTGAGTATGACTTTTATTCATGATATAAATCAACCTATCTAGCATCCTAAAAAGCAAAGAGAGTCCAGATAAATGAAATTGAAACTGCTCTCTCTTAAAATGCAATCCTACACAAAAGGAGTGTGGAATCATGCCACAGATCAGCTGCAAGGAGGTAACATCTTGAGATCACGCCCCACAGCCTGATCTGCTGTGGGACGCCATGACTAAGCACCGCTGCTGCTGCCTGCATTTCCTGAAAGCCAAAGATTCATCCACATTACCTCTGCCGCCTGCCAAATCGCCATTGTGATCGGCGCAGCCCATACTTAGTAGCCCAAAATGCCACTAATGTGGCTGCAATCAGTAATCTTTCCTGTTCTATCTTGATTTGCTGCACTACATAAGAACATTGCTGGGACAAACAATGCCCTAAGGAGACAGTAGGGTCCCCCTTTGATGAGGCAGTCAGTCAAGAGGGGGGGAGTCCCCCCCTTCTGATGATATTTTATTTTGTTTTGTTTTTAAAAAAGAAAAAAAGAAAGACAACAAATTAAGAAGAAAAACACAAAATGAGACAAGAAACAAAATAAAAACATTATGAAGGGGGTAATTTCTATGTGAAAAACTTGTTCTATACGGAGGTAATGGCTTTTATGGAGTTGCGTGGCCACACACAGCTGTAAAAAGTAGGTGAACAGAAGAGGCATAGTTTAGGCAAAACAGAGGCAGAGTTGCAACGTGTGCATGCATTTTATAAAATACGTGGGAACATGCACACATTTACACCTTTTTTAGAGCAGGGACAAATTTGTGCATGGGCATCTGTCTACTATTAGGCCTGGTTATCCTGTTATAAATTGGCTCCCCCATAAGTGCACCCTTCTATTAAACACCCATATTCATGTACAGCATTTCTCCTTATCCATCACACATACACACACAGACACCCTCCTTTTGTCATTCACAGCTTCCCTCTGTCACTCACGTCAACGCACAATTTCAGAAGATGCTTGACTCAAAGTCTCTCACACCCAGACACACACACACACAACCATTCAATTTGACTCTGAAAAAAGCCACAGTATGATGGCTGCAACGTCGGTTCCAGTTATGACAGTGTAGCATGACCCAAAACACTGCAAAGATCACCCTCACTCTTTGTCTAATGCCCATATATACAAACTTCTCTTTCATTCACAAAACACCCAGCTGTCCTCTCTTTCATTCACATACAAAATTAAAATAAGCCTGACTTTTTAAATTCAAATAATGCCCAATCAACCACTTTGAATATGTATTTAAAAAGTTGTACTCAATCAAATCTTTCAAGTTGAAAATAATTTTTGATAAATATGAATACAAATTGCTTTCCACGAGTTGTAAATCCTAAAGTATAGCCCTCTCATAAATCCACTCGTGGTATATCATGAAAAATTTAAACAACGATGTCTAGCCATCTTTAAAAAGCATTTTATCTCTATGTATAGTATCTTGCAAAAATCTTCACACCCTTGTACACTTTTCACATTTTGCTCTCTAATAAATGCAATTCGAAATGGATGAATATAGGAATTTATTTTACTGATTGGCATGTAGCCAGTCTCAGCTCCAAGGAGCTTCTGATTCTGGAGGGAGAGACCGCTTCTTGGGTGTCTTTAGGGGTGGGCAGGGGAGTGAGGAAGATAAATCTTCATGACTCTAGTTTACTAAACATTTACAGAGTCTCCCACCATTTCTTCCTAGGTTCTCAATCGCTCCAAACAAGTTCACTGTACGCTCCAGAAACCATGTTGGCGCAAATGACACTGCTAAGTATCCCTCAGAGCGTATCAAGAGTGACTTCATGGCTCGGGGAAAGAAGGTAAAGCAGATAGGTGCACAGGTGGTGTTCTCCTCAGTCCTCCCTGTTGAGGGTAAAGGCCCAGGCAGAGAAGCTTGCATCCCAGAAATGAATGCATGGCTACGTGGATAGCACCATCGAGAGCGTTTCATTTTCAAGGGCTGCAGAGCAGAGATGATGTCCACCTATGCAAGAAGGGTCAAAGTGTCTTCCGCAGCAGGTTGGCTAATCTACTGAAAAGGGCTTTAAACTAGATTCATTGGGGTTGGGTGAAGAAAGCTCCCAGGTAAGTAAAAGCCCTCGGGTAAGTAAAACATTAAATGGCTCTATAGAAATGGGAAAAAGGGGAAATGTCTGGAAAGCAGTGTGGGAAATAAGATTCTAGATGTTGAGGCTTTAATGGAACAGGCTGACTTGGATTCAGTGGCAGTTACAGAGACATTGTTCACAGACAACCATGACTGGGATGTAATTATACCGGGCTATACTTTACTGGCTGAAAGTGAAGATGATCTGAAACATTTGCTTCTCACAATCAAAGAACATAGTCTCAAAATGGGCCTGCACCTTAATGTAAAGAAGACAAAGATCATGACAACTGGCATAATCAACAGGTTCATCGTTGAAGGAGAAGAAATTGAAATCGTGAACAACTGAACTTCACAGCTCATACAAGTCATAGACGAGACAAAAGAGGAGGAGGGGTGCTCATCCTCACCAGGACAGACCTTCATTTCCAGACGGTTGACGCCACCAACACTAATCACCTTGAATCCGTCACCATCTCCAATAAACGATGCTCAATCAGCCTGCTTTACAGAGCACCCTCAGCTTCCTCGGATGATCTTGCTGCAATAATTGATCTCGCCTCCAACACGCAAAACCCAAACGTCCCAAACTGGATCCTAGGCGATTTCAACCTGCCAACACTGCAGGACAATCAAGTGTTATCCTTCCTTGAGGCCCTCACAAATCTCGGCTTCAAACAACTAGTAATGGAACCTACCCATACTAAGGGAAATATTCTGGACTTAGTATTCGCCCCTCAGATATCACATGACCCCATAATGGCCGTAACTCCTGTGCCATGGTCAGATCACAAACTGATCATCCTCCAGATTCCTTTGCACAAAAGCGATTCAAAGCTCAATAAGAAACCAAACAACACTACAAGACCTCACTCCAGATGTTTCAAGCCTTTCAACAGAGACCTTATCCTCACCGAAACGCAACAACTCTTTAGCGAAACCACCTCGAACCTTGATGACCTGATTACTCACTGGAACAATTGCCTCAGTACAATCGCCCTACGCACACCAACCAACAAGCCCCTAGGGAAAAGAACGAGCGCTCCATGGTACACAGCAGATCTTAGAGTTTCTCTTACCCAATTACGGAAACTCGAGAAGCGCTGGCGCCGATCCCACTCTACAGTTGACCAGACAGCATACAATTGTCATCTGGCTGCACACCGCAAGGCAATCACTGATGCAATGAAACAATACTACTCAGAGACCTTAAAAAGATCACTTAATAAACCTCACGATCTCTTTGACCTAGTCAAGACTCTATCAAAGGAACCAACCACCGGACCTCAATTTGAGATTCACCCACAAGATTTTGCTAACTATGCACAATCCAAGATATGCCGGACTATCAATATCTTGACTACAACCACCACCCCAGAACGAGACTGCCCTGCAGCCCTAACCGTATTCTCTACCCCTACCAAGAAAGGAATTGAAGACTCTATTATGGCCCTTAACACCACCACATCTCAGTCCGATCCTTGCCCAGCCTTCTGGATTAAGGAGCTCCGCAGCCATTTCAGCCCAATACTATCCAATATAATGAACCTCTCCTTCATAACAGGTTCCTTCCCCTCAGCGCTTAAGCACACCTCTATCAGACCTCTTTTGAAAAACTGCAAACTCGACCCCCAAAAAGTAGATTCATACAGACCTATATCCAGTATACCTCTGCTTGCGAAGATCATCGAAAAAGAGGTACAACGACAACTACAAGATCACGTCGACACTGCCGCACCATTAGACCCCTGCCAGCATGGTTTTAGGGAATCCCACGGTGTGGAAACTCTTCTTACCACCCTCTTCTGCAAGATAATCACTGGCATCGATGACATCCGTCAAGGTTTTGCTCTCATCTTTCTGGACATCGCTGCAGCTTTTGATTCAGTAAGTCATGAGCTTCTCGTAGGTCGACTAATTGAGAAAGGCATTACTGGTAGAGCTCTTGAATGGTGCAGATCTTACCTGTCCGGAAGATGGCAACATGTGCGTTCCGGAGGCATGACATCCGAACCTTTCCACCAAAGCCAGGGAGTCCCACAAGGTTCCTCCCTTTCAGCCCTCCTGTTTAACATTTACATGCAGCCAATTTGCAAGATCATCCGATCCTTCAATGTCGACTGCATGCTATACGCTGACGATGTCCTGTTGTACATACCCTTCTCTACTGAACATCCGGACCTCTCCTCATTGACGAGCTGTTTCGACGCAATATCTGACTGGCTTTCCTCCCAAAACCTCCGAATACAACATAAGAAAACGGAAGTACTCTTCATTACGAGGAACCCTAACTTCACCCCACCACCATTCCTTAAAGTAAAAGGAGCAGAGTTACATTCTAAACCTTCAATATGCTACCTAGGAGTCACTTTGGATCAACGCCTGGACATGAAAGTCCACATAGCGAACACTGTCAGAGCAGTATACTATAAGATCCGCTCACTTAGGCATTTACGATCCATGCTAGAACCAAATGACTTCAGGACTATATACCAGGCGTTGATCATACCTCATTTTGACTACGCCAACGCCATCCTTCAAGGCCTGCCCCTATCCACCTTACATCCACTACAGCTCGCCATGAACGCTGCAGCAAGGGTCATCCATGGAGCCTCCAGAAGTGACCACGTGACACCTCTGCTGATACAATTACATTGGCTACCTATCCAGGCTAGAATTGTCTTCAAGACACTGTTAATCACTTTTAAAGCTATTAACAAGCTCTCCCCTGAGTCAATAACGGCCCTCATCCATATCACATCTCCTAATAGAGCAAGGAGATCCACAGCTACAAACACCCTAAAAGTCCCGAAAGCATTAACAGCGTGCACAACATCTACAGCCAATAGGGCGTTTAGTATCAGTGCACCAAGATGCTGGAACGCATTACCTCCAGATATCCGGGCGATTAAGAGCCTCACACAGTTTAGGAAAGCCCTTAAATACCATCTTTTCAATAAGTACCTCATAGAACCCAACCTCACCCACTGAGACAGAGATGCAACCCGCTAAGCAATTATATGGTTTCCCAACAACATGCTAAGAAAGATTCCCTAACCCTTAGTGGTGCATTTGTTTCTATGGTATTCATGATCATACGACTTTATGTAGCAATATTTGTAAATAGTTTGCCACTGTTATACAAGTTTATGTAGCAAATGCTGTAAATAGTTTACCCCTGTTATCCAAGTTACTTGCCCTGTTATCTGTAAACTCTTACATGTTAACTGTACTGAGCATTTTTGTTCCATGTAAACCGCGCTGATGCCGAATAGTGCGGTATATAAGAGACTGTAAATAAATAATAAATAACCTACTTGGATCAACTATCAATAAAGAAGCAACAAGCAGTCAAGAAATCAGACGACGCATTGCTCTTGGCAGAATGGCTATGAAAGACCTAGATAAGATTCTCAAGAGCAGAGATGACTCTCTCCATACAAAGATTCGACTTGTTCAAGCCATGGTATTTTCAATAACATCATATGGATGTGAAAGCTGGACAGTGAAAAAGACAGACAGGAAGAAAATTGATGCCTTTGAATTATGGTGCTGGCGGCGAATACTGTGTATACCATGGACTGCCCGAAGAACAAACCAGTCGGTACTAGAAGAGATCAAACCTAAGCTTTCTTTAGAAGCTCAGATGACAAGACTTCGACTTTCATACTTCGGACACATCATGCGAAGAGAGAGATCATTAGAGAAAGACATCATGTTTGGCAAGATAGAAGGTCAACGCAAAAGAGGAAGGCCAGCAATGAGATGGATTGCTACCATAACAGCAGCTACGGGTACCAGTCTGTCAACAATGAGCCGCCTGACTGAAGACCGAACACAATTTAGGATAGCTATCCAGAGGGTCGCCATGAGTCGACTCCGACTCGACGGCACTTAACAACAACATACTTTATTCAGGAAGGACAGGGTGGGAAGAGGGGTGGCACCATATGTAAAAAATAATATTAAAGCTACAGAATTGCAGGGCTTACGAGGAAAGGGGGAGGCACTGTGGGTTAAACTAGAAAGAGGGAATGGGGAATCCATTTGCATTGGTGTGATACACAGATCTCCTTCACAGGCAGACGTACCGGACAGAGATTTAATTGAAGATATTCACAATATTGCTATGATTTCAATATGCGAATGTTGATTGCCACATCTCTACTGCAGTGTCATCTAGGAGATCCTGGATACTATATGGGGAGAATTATTACAGCAACAGGTATAATATCCTCCATGTGAAGGGGCCATACTGGATCTGGTGCTTACCAATGGGGAGAGTGTTTTTGATATTATAGTGGGTGATCATCTTGCATCCAGTGATCACCAAATGCTGTGGTTCAGTATTAGGACTACAGTTGATAAGTCCATGCTAAAGTGAGCGTCCTAGATGTTAGGAAAACCAACTTAGGAAAGATGGGTCAATATCTGAAGGAGTCGTTTGCAGGATGGGAATCTCAGGGAGACGTAGAAAAGCAGTGGGCAAACCTGAAAGGGGATATTTTAAGGGCAACAAATCTTTTTGTTAAGAAAATAAATCAGAAAGGAAAAGAAGGCCATTATGGTTCTCAAAAGTAGCAGCTTCTTTGCAGGGCCTCATTTGCATAATCATTGGATCATGTACCTATAATATTAGGTACACAACTCATACATTTGAGAGAAAAGACTGAATGGGAGCATTGATTCAAGGGCCTCATTTAATGGACTTTCTCTCCCTGCAGAAAAACGCTGGGGAATCAGGGCTTCTATGTTTGAAAGAGTCAGCTGGCTAGCTCCAAAGATTCTCAAAAATTCCAGCAGCATCCAGTGGCAGGAAAGCGGGCAAGTAAAGCAAGGCCACTAGCTTCAGTTGAAGCTGGCTTGCTGAGCTAATTAATAAAAGCCTTGAAAGAGACAGGATACCCCTCACTATAATAAATCACCCAAGTACAGCCAGCAACATAAGAACATAAGATATGCCATACTGGGTCAGACCAAGGTCCATCAAGCCAAGTATCCTCTTTCCAACAGTGGCCAATCTAGATCATACGTACCTAGCAGTTTCCCCAAAAGACACAGCTTCCACAATGCTTGTACTGGGTCAAGCATTAATATCCTGAGTCCCTTCTTAATAATGGTTTATGGACCTTTCCTCCAGGAACTTGTCCAAATCATTTTGAAACCCAGCTACACTAACAGCCTTTACTACATCCTCCGGTAACAAATTCCAGAGTTTGATTACACGTTGAGTGAAAAAATATTTTCTTTTATTAGTCTTAAATAGTTTACCCTGTAGCTTCATTGCATTTCCCCTAGTCTTTCTATATTCTGATAACGTAAACAATCGATCTACGTTTACCCGTTCCATCCATTCATTAACTTATAGACGTCTATCAAATCTACCCTCAGCCTTCTCTTTTCCAGGTTAAAGAGCCCTAACCTTTTTAGCCTTTCTTCATAGGAGTATCCTTCCATCTCCGTCACCATTTTGGTGGCTCTTCTCTGAACCTTTTCTAATAACGCTATATCCTTTTTAAGATACGGCGACCAGAATTGCACACAATATTCAAGGTGCAGTCTCACCATGGAACGATATAGAGGCATTATAATATCTTTTGTTTTTGTTTTATTTTCCATTCCTTTCCTTAAGATACCTAGCATTCTATTTGCTCTCTTGGCTGCCGCTGAACACTGGGCCGAGGGTTTTAACATGTTATCCACAATGACGCCTAAATCTTTTTCCTGGGTGGTGGTTCCTAATGTGGAACCTTGCATCGTGTAACCATAGTTTGGGTTGTTCTTCCCTAGGCTCATAACTTTGCACTTGTCCACATTAAATTTCATCTGCCATTTGGATGCCCAGTCTTCCAATTTATCAAGATCCTCTTGCAATTTTCCACAATCCTCTTGGGTTTTAACAACTTTAAATAGTTTTGTGTCATCTGCAAATTTGATAACCTCACTCTTTATTCCTCTTTCCAGGTCATTTATGAATATATCAAAAAGCAGCGGACTCAGCACAGATCCCTGGGGTACACCACTATTCACCGTTCTCCATTGGGAAAATTGGCCATTTAGCCCTACCCTCTGCTTTCTATCTTTTAACCAGTTCCTGATCCACAATAGTACACTGCCTTCTATCCCATGACTCTTTAGTTTTGCCAAAAGTCTCTGATGAGGAACCTTGTCAAAGGTTTTCTGAAAGTCCATATACACTATATCAACCGACTCACCTTTGTCCACCTGTTTATTCACACCTTCAAAAAAAACATAACAGATTAGTAAAACAAGATCTTCCTTGTCTAAAGACATGTTGGCTGTCTCCCATTAGGCCATGACTATCTACATGCTGAGTAATTTTGTTCTTTATGATGGTTTCCACCATTTTTCCTGGTACCGACGTCAGGCTCACCGGTCTGTAGTTTCCTGGATCACTCCTGGAACCCTTTTTAAAAATTGGCGTTACATTGGCGATCCTCCAATCTTCAGGTATTAGAGATGATTTTAATGAAAATTCACAGATTACTAATAGCAGGTCTGCAATCTCATATTTCAGTTCTTTCAACACCCTTGGATGTATACCATCTGGCCCAGATAATTTGCTACTCTTCAGTTTATCTAATAGTTGTAATACATCTGACCGATGTATCGATATTTCCTTTAATTCTTCCACACCTTTAAATACCACTTCAGTCATGGGTAACATCCCTATATCTTCCTCAGTAAAGACCGAAGCAAAGAATTCATTCAGTCTCTCCGCTATCGCCTTGTCGCCTCTTTGTGCCCCTTTAACCCCTCTATCATCTAATGGACCAACTGACTCTCTCACAGGTTTTTTGCTACGAATGTACTTGAAAAAGTCTTTATTTCGCGTTTTTGCTTCCGCAGCAAGCTTCTTCTCAAATTCTCCCTTTGCCTGCCTTATCAATGTCTTGCATTTGACTTGTGCTATTTCCAGTTTTCGTCGTTTGGCTCTTTTTTCCATTTCCTGAAAGATGCTTTTTTGGCAAAAACAGCCTCTCTGATCTCACCTTTAAACCATGCTGGCATTTTTTTGGACTTCCTTCCACTTTTCTTAAAGCGTGGAATACAGCTGGTCTGGGCTTCCTAGATAGTATTTTTCAACAACACCCAAGCTTGATGTAAGTCTTTAACCTTTGCAACTGCTCCTTTTAGTTTTTTCTTAACTATTTTCCTCATTTTATCATAGTCTCCCTTTCAAAAGTTAAAAGGTAGTACTGTGGATTTCCTTTCTATCCCTCCTCCACTAATTAAATCAAACACAATCATGCTATGATCACTATTGCCAAGTGGCCACAACACCCTTATCTCTTGCACCAGATCTGGTGTTCCACTAAGGACTAGGTCTAATATGGCTTCCCCTCTGGTCGGTTCATGAACCAGCTGCTCCAAGAAGCAGTCATTTATTTCATCTAGGAACTTTATCTCCCTAGAATGTCCTGCTGTGACACTGACCCAGTCGATACCGGGGTAATTGAAATCACCCATTATTATTACTGTGCTGTAACTTTTGTTAGCTTCCTTGATTTCTTTGAGCATTTCATCATCCAACCTGCTCCTTTCCCCAACACAACATCCCAGAGTCACAGCTACATACTGTATATATCAGATGTATAGTTATGTTGACATAAACACATCTTTCACTGGCATTTAGCATTAAACATGTCATGAAGACTTCCGGTTTGGGCAATGAGCTGATCGGACGGCTCACGATCAGCTCCGGGTAATCGCCCCCACAAAACTGCTACAAAACTGCTTAAAAACTTCCTCGATCTCACCTGCATTGACTCTCCCCTGATGGGGCCTTGATCCTCCGCCGCTGAAGCGATTCGCGGCTATCCTTGCACAACGGAGGCGGATTGTTCAGCGAAACAGAGACAGTGCAGAGGCCAATCGGACACTTCCCCCACCGCCATTATTAGCTCCCCTTCTGCGGGACACGGTGCCTGAAGACACAAAGAAACCTGCGGCCGCTCATACCCGACGGAGAGGATCGTTGGCTCTCCCTCAAGTAAGTCGGGAGCACGATCGGGTGGTGCTGCCATTGTCAGCCTCCGTGCTATCTGCACGTGGTGGCGTAGCCCCGGCGGGAAGGGGAGAGCGGCCCCCTCACACGAACTCAGCGGGCAACTTCCTTCACCGAGAAGCGGGACGCGGCGCGCCCGAATATCCCCCTGCTATTGCTAGCAGTGTTACAGTCATGGAGGGCTGAACCCTTAGGAACAAGGAGATCAGTGACTGTTTGGTCCGGCTAGGACTAGGGAGGAAAAGCATCGGTACATCTTCTCCCCCGCTGCCACGGCTGGTTCTCTAGAGGGGTGCTGCTTCCCCAGAGGAGCGGGGGCCTGCGACTCCCCCTGTTCGTTGAGGGGAGAGCAGCCGCTGATAACAGTAGGAGAGATCAGACACCTTTCCCATCGAGGCAACAGTGCTTTCAACAATTGTTGAAGGGCCTTAGGAGATGAGGGGAACTGCGGCCTTTCCTGCCTGACAACAGCGGACACTGGTGTACGAGAGAAAGAGCGCCAAGCTGTGGTTGGATATCTCTTTGATCGCCCCATCTATCAAGTTTCTCCCGGGGTATTGAGCTTATAGCTCCGCGGCTGTTCCTGCCTGGCCTGTGCAGATAAACCCCTATACAGCGGCTTCAAACCCTTGCAGTTGGGGTTTCTACCTGCATAATTCTACTTCTGCTATCCCACGAGAATAGTGCATTGAGTGGGACGTAGTATACACAACACCGATAACCCGATGGCATCTAAAGCACCGAGAAAAGAGCGACCCCGAATTACGGAGGGAAAGGCAGCGGAAGGCTCACCATCTAGCCCGAAACCAGGTAGCCCGCCAGATTTAGTGGCCAAGGTCAGCGCCGCAGTGGTGCAGGCGCTCAGCACACGTTTCCAGGACCTGGTGGAGCAGATTCAAACACTTGGACAACGTTTCACGGCGGTGGAGGAGCGGATGGAGCAAGTTGAGACAAGGGTGTCCGATGTGGAAGACACGCAACAATCAGTAGTGGCCAAAGTGGCCGCCCTAGAGACTTTGGTGAAACAACAAGGGGATAAACTCGATGAACTGGAGAACCGAGGTCGGCAGAAAAACTTGCGTTTCATCGGCATTCCTGAAAGTGTCGCTGACAGTGCCCTACTTGAATATTTACAAACTTGGATTGGGAACCTCCTGCCAAACCTGAGAGAAGAATCTATCAAAATAGAGCGGGTACATCGGCTGGGCCAAAGAAGAGAGCAGGCCAGGAATCCACGTGCAGTAATCGCCCGCTTTCTCGATTACAGGCAGAAAGAGGAGGTGCTGAGAGCGGCAAGGGGCCGACGGCGACATCAACAAGACACCGAGCCGATCTTAGTATTCCAGGACTATTCGGTGATCGTAAGCCAGCAACGCAGGGCTTTTTCGGGGATTTGTACCCAGTTGTATAACCGCGGCATTCGTTTCTCACTTCTCTACCCGGCTCGGCTGCGGATCGATCATCAAGGCCACACTCGCATACTAGCGACCCTGGAAGAGGCGACTACCTTTCTGGACTCCCTGCCTGCCCAATTGGCCTCTTAATTGCTAAATGACCTACTGGAAGTGGGGTGCACCTCCCCGTGTGCAGTATGGAGATCTGGAGCCCCCAGGGGCCGAGCACTTCCTGACAGACTCTCAGCAGTTTCCACTGTCATAGGAGAACTCTTGGTTTTGCCTTCATGTGGAGTACTAGGCTGAGATACACCGTCTCATTGAATTGGTAACATTTATAATGCCAAGGGGGACATTGTATCCTTGTTATTTTGTTACATTTGTTATTTTGTTCTAATTGTTGCTGCTCTGCTGGTTCCCTGACTATCTCCCTCCTTGCCTTGTTTCTGCCCCTGTATTCCTGCTTGACTCTTTCCCTTCCCTCCCTCTCTTTATCCCATTACAGGTGGGGCTTAGACGTGATACATGGGGGGTAGGCGGCGATTAATTTGGGGGAACGCAGGGGTTATTGTATTTGACAAGGGAGGAGGACAGAGGAGATGGGAGGTAACCTGGGTGGTTGTGGGTAGAGATAACACAAGAATAGACGAGTGGAGGGCGATAGCGCCAACTGTGGGAGACACACCGTAGCGGTTCGTAACGGAGACTTTGTGCTTTCCCTTTTTTCTTTTTTTTCTTTTCTTTAAGTTAATTGCTAGGGAGGGGGGAATATTGGAGGGGTGAGCCCGTTTGCCGTAGGAAGTAGATCCAGCTATGGCTGGACGGGAGAGCTTGGAGAAGAGGGGAGATGGGGGGGAGGGGAGGGGAGGGAGAGGAGGAGGGAGGGGCAGGGGGAGGGGAGGGGGTACACTCCATTGAATGTAAGTGGATGGGATAATTGCCTACTTGTAGACGGGGGGGGGATACCAGGCTGGGGGTGTCCCTCTGAAGTATTCAGTAATGATCCTGTGGTGGCATCTTGGCACTGCCCTGGCGCTTTGAAAATAATCACTTGGAATGTCTGTGGGCTGGGAAACCCTATTAAGAGGCATAAGGTATTGCAAGCACTGGCTCGACATAAATGTGACATTGCTTTTCTCCAAGAAACCCACCAGACGGCTGTCGAGCATAACAAACTCTGTCGGAACTGGGTGGGCCAAGTGTGGGGATCCCCCGCCCAGGGGCATAAGGGAGGTGTAGCGATTCTAATCCATAAACGCATACGTTTCGTGGAGGAGACGGTCCTGGCTGATAATATTGGTAGATCCCTGTTGCTATATGGTCAATTAGATGGAAAACCGGTGATTCTGGGAAATCTTTATGGTCCCAACGTGGCTGACCCGGGTTTTTATAATGGTCTGGCATCAAGGGTGGAACAGCTTCCAGAGTGCCCGGTGATTTTGGGTGGGGACTTTGATGGAGTCCTGGATGTGGATCTGGATACTTCCAGGAGAGGAGGTGGCCGGGAGAGGGTAGTGCCTTCCCAGCTACTGTTGCGGTTCTGCCGGAGACTAGGTATAATTGACCCTTGGCGGGTACTGCACCCCTCCGAAAGAGACTATACCCATCAATCTCGAGCACATGGTACTAGCGCCCGAATCGATTACGTAATGATCTCGGGGACTTTGTTTACGCACACTGAGGATGCACAGATTGGTCCCTCCGAAATCTCAGACCACGCAATGGTGTGGCTGGATTTACATTGGGGGCGAGACACGAATCAGTCACGCTTGTGGAGATTTCCCCTAGAGCTTTATTCTGATGAGCAATTTCGCCAGTTTATACGCCAGAGATGGGCGGAATTTCTTGGCCACCACCGGGTCCATACAGACGACCCCGAATTAGTCTGGGAAACGGCAAAGGTGGTTCTTCGAGGGGACATCATAGGATACGCCGCGAGAAGACACCGGCTGATGGCAGAACGTATTGTACTACTTGAGCGTCGAGTCACCACCCTACGGCGGAGATGTGCTCACACGCCAACATTGCCCAATAAAAAGTTGCTATGGGAAACCCAGACTGAGCTTAACGAGCTATTACATCAGCGAGCAAAGAAATCGGTTCTGTATTATCGGTTTCGCTTGCACTGCTATGGTGACAAACCTGGCAAGTTGCTGGCGCGATGTCTGCGGGCCCGACGGGGTCCTGCCCACGTAGCGGCATTGAATGAAGGCCCGGGACGGGTGCATAAGGAGAACAAGGAAATCGCAGAGATTTTTCGTACCTTTTTTCAAAACTTATACAGAACCACGGTTGTTTCCCCTGAGGGGCTGCAGGACTATCTTGAGGACTTGGAGTTGCCTCAACTCACTTCAGCCCAGCGGGAGGCTCTGGATTTACCCATTACTATACAGGAAATACAATCCGCAATATCTGCGGCCCAGTGTTATAAAACGCCAGGGCCCGATGGATTCGGGGCCGAGATTTACAAGATCCTAGGGGACGGGGTGAGTCCTCTACTACGAGAGGTTTTTGTCACCAGAACGGAGCAAGGGGCGTTCCGCTGGGGGCGCAACCACGCGTATATCACCCTGATCCCGAAGCCGGGTAAAGACCCGCTGCAGGCAGCTTCATATCGACCTATCTCCCTACTAAACTTTGATCTTAAACTTTTGGCGAAAGTACTAGCTGACCGCCTAGCAGGGGTACTAGACTACTTAATTCATGATGCACAAGTGGGCTTTGTGAAAGGCCGCCACGCCGTACGAAACCTTCGGAAGATTCTGGCCTCTTTGGAGTGGGTACATGCTCACAATATTCCGTCGCTATTGATTAGCTTCGATGCGGAGAAGGCCTTTGATAGGGTGGACTGGCACTATCTTTGGAGGCTGCTACCGCGCTACGGCATGGGGGAGGGTTTTTGTAAAATGGTGCAAAGTTTGTACGTTTCACCGACAGCAGGCATACTGTGCAATGGCCTTATCTCAGATGACTTCACGTTGGGAAGGGGGTACAAGGCAGGGCTGTCCTCTTTCGCCCTTGCTCTTTGTGCTCTCCTTGGACCCGCTGATTCGTACCATCGTAAATTCGGGGAGAATACAGGGAGTGCGGCTACGGTCGCAAACTTTCCTTATATCGGCTTTTGCTGACGACTTGTTAGTCCATCTGACGACACCGGCCACCTCCTTACAACCGCTATTAGACGAATTCCAGCGGTTCGGAGCAATTGCCGGCTTGCGTATTAATAAAGATAAGTCTGAAGTAGTGGATGTTCTGGGGCACGTCCGCAGTTCCTGGAGGGGACCCTTCCCTTTACGGTGGGCCGATAAAGAATTCATCTATTTGGGCATAACATTGACTGGAAATCCCCAGGATTTATACCAGCGTAACCTAGACCGGATACTGCGGCAATTGGCAGTGCAGCTAAGTGCATGGGGGCCTCTCCCGCTGTCTCTGGCAGGGAGGATAGCAGCAATACAGATGATAGTTTTACCCAGAATCTTGTATTGGCTGCAGACCCTGCCAGTCTGGTTGCTTCGACGTGACCTGAATAGAATAGAGGCTTTGCTTAAGCGCTTTCTTTGGCGGGGGCAGCGAGCGCGGGTCCCGTGGGATCGACTGCTTGGGAAATGGCGAGAGGGAGGTATGGGCCTACCAGACTTGAGGACTTACGCATTGGCCTGTCAAGCCAGACACCTGGGAGATTGGCTGGGGGGGACAGAAGTATACACGCCTAGGTCCTTAGAGGAGTGTCTGGTGGCTCCTGCGACTCTCCTGGGGACTCTGCACGGCACTCATAAGGTCCTCACAGATTCTAGTCGGCAGAGTCCATTAGTGGACTCTGTCCGACGCACATGGCAACAACTTAACAAATATTGGCAGGAAACGTGGAAGGTGTCTTGTTGGTTACCACTGCAGGGCAATGCCCAATTTACTCCAGGGTCCGAGACTGTGGTGTTTCGGGACTGGTGGACACGTGGCATCCGGATGGTAGGGCACTTAGTAGACCAAGCGGGAAGCTGTAAATCATTTCGAACGCTCAGTCGGGAGTATGAGCTCCCCGACACGCATTGTTTTGCCTATATACAAATCTCCCACTATGTGACCGCACTGCCGCGCAATGCGCTGCAGGCTGAGCGCTCAGCCCGTATTTTAGAATTTTTCCAGTTGGGAGAGGAGCGCACGCCGTCAATTTCCAGTTTGAAACGTAGTTTGGAGCCTTACCGCCCCCTCCCTGATTATAGTGGGGTTGAAAGAGCTTGGGCGACCGAATTGGGAGAAGACGTACTGCCGGGATCGGTACTGATGGCATTGCAACGGATCAGACGACTGGTACAAGGAATGCGCTGGCGTGAGATCCAATTTAAATGCGTGACTAGGGCTCATTTCTCGCCGAGGCGAGCACTGCATAGCCATCTGGACACTGATGGCTCCTGCCCGCGCTGTTCGGGGCCCTCGGCAACTCTCCTACATATGTGGTGGGGCTGTCGAGGAGTACGGGCGTATTGGGCACGGATATGTAGCTTCCTCTGCACACTGCTTCAGCGAAGGATTCGTTGGACGGGCCTATTTGTAACACTTGACCAGTTGCCGACCCCTGGACCAGTGAAAGCTGGTGAGAGTTTGCTTGTGCGGAAGGCCTGTCTGGTGGGTAAAGGGCCGATTCTCAGATTATGGAGGGAATGCCAACCGCCCACTTTTAGTGAATGGCGGAATAACTTTCATCAATTAATGTTGACGGAGCGTTGGTTGGCGCGGGGCAGTGCCAAGCGTTGGACAGTTTTTCTGTCAATATGGGAGCCATATATTCAGCAGTTGGGGCCCCACAGCCATAATGCAACTCTCCAAAGGGGGAGTTGACTATATCTGGGCTTGAGGAATGGGTAGGAGGGAGCTGCCTTATAGTCCCAGGCGATAATTGGTGTACAAAGCTGGTAATGGAGTGAGGGTGGGTTGGTGGGTGAGGGGAGAGGGGTGGGAGCAGGGGGGTTGGGATATAATGTAAAATGACCACCTATTGTATTATCTTTCTGTTGGCTACCGGGGGGGAGAAGAACAAACCCTCCCCGTGGCGCCGTTTGTTGATGTATTGTTTGGATTTTATGGTGGTCCTAAATAAAGTTTTAAAAAAAAAAACATGTCATGAATTCTATGGTTGGAGGTCATAGCTTTTATCCACTGACTAAGTCATCAAATCACCCTTTCAAATAAATGTTTAAATCTGAGTGTTTCTTCCTGACATAACATTCCTAAGAAATTACACACTCTACCTGAGGGCAAAAAAGTCCAAGAAAAGAAGCCTTAAAGGTACAGTACATATGATGGTGCTCAACCTTTTTTCCATAGGGACACACCTGATGGACAATGACCGCATACGTGACATACCGCATTTGTGACTCTCGTGGACGTTTGGTCTGACACAGTATAGTAGTTAAATATAAATATATTCTGCACCCACAAAAACCCTTTAGCAGTTGCAGATTAGAACTAGGATATTTCCCCCTGGAAGGAACCATACAAAAAGTATTCTGATACACACATCATTTGAGTAACAGCAGCATAACTCTTCCCACTACCAGGCACATTGTAAAAGAGTAAAACCTGAAAAAACCACCACTCACATATGTAGCAAATGTGCCAAACTATAGCAGCACTAATTCCTAGGATTCAAGCAGCTATTTATTTATTTATTTAAAAGCTTTTATAGACCGCAAATATGTGACGCATTCTATGCGGTTCACTTCTACCAAAAAAATGTGCTGTAGAAAACCAATATACCTACTACTGTTAAAATAGAACACATGGGACTACTACAGATATCTAGAGAAACTTCATACTAATTCCTTCACACCTCAGTCTCATGCAAAACTCCAACAGACTCTCACCACAAACAGAACAAGGGACTACAATTTGGAAATAGATATGAAGACAAATATTGAAATGGGAATCCCAAGAACTCAGCAGATCACACAACACTGGAAAACTAAAACTAGAAATGCATTTCCTCTTGTACTGAACAAAATACAAAAACATCCGCAATGCACATCTCCCAAAGCTAACATATTACAGTAAATAAATTCAAAATAAAATACTTTTTTCTACCTTTGTTGTCTGGGTATTTTATTTTTCCAATCATGTTGGTCCCAGTTTCTCCTTTCTGCTTTCTCTGTCTATCTTCTGTCAACTCTTTCCAGTGTTTGCTGTCCATTTGTCCTATCTTCCTCCATTCCCTCCCTACATATACTATATTGATCATTCCCTTTTCTTTCTTTCCTGCTTCTGTCACTCAAATTTCATCCTGTTTTTCACCTTCCAGTCTTCAATCTCTTCCTTACTGATTTTCACTTTCCATCTTCTACCCAGTCCATCAACCCAGGTTTGCCACTTCCCCATCTCACACCTTCTCTGGTCTATCATTCCCTTCTATCTTTCACACACTCCCCATTACCACATTTGTATCCATTGTACTCACCAGTCTCCTCTCACTTGAGTCTCCTTGACAAACCCCCACAAAGTTCTGCACCATGCCCAGCATCTAAGTTCTCCCTCTCTTTCCCCACCCACCTTGTAGCCCAGCATCTCTCCTCTCTCTCATTCTCTATCCCCCCTCTCCACCACCACCCATGTAACCCAGCAACTGCTCATTCTCTCTGTTTTCCATCTATCTAAGTAGCCCAGCATCTCCCCCCACTATGTCTCCTACCCATCCACCTTATGTAGGCTCAGCATTTCCCCTCTCCACCCACCCACCTCCCTATCTATGTAGCCCAATATCTTTCCTCTCTTTCTCACCAACGCCTCCCATTTCCCCTCTCTCCCCCCCCCCCCCCCCATCCCTGCACCCATCAACCTCAGAGGTGGAATAAGTCCCCCTGGATGTCAGGGGATGCCAAATCTGGTGCGCAAAAGGTGAGGGAGTGCAGGGGGTGCCCTGCAACCTGACCATGACCATGGAAGGCCCAATCAGGGGTCAGGCTGCAGGGAACACAGAATCAGCTGTTGCCGCCAGGAACACGGCTCCTGCATGGAGCTGCAGTGTGTCGTGACCCTCGCCTGGGCCAAAGGCTTACAGGCATAGGGCTGCCAATGTTTGTCCTTAAAAAAAGAGTTACTATCCTTGTCTCCAGCAGGGAACTCTGGGACTTGTAGTTGATTCTTTTACTCAAAGACAAAGTAGTGTGAGACCGTTGGTTTTAAGGCAAAACAAGAATTTTATTTAGGTTCCCATAAGCACTAAAGTTCAACGCAGACATAAGGATTATTCTCCAAGTAAATAATAACAGGAAACATATGCAACTGGAACTGAAGAAACTGAAAGAACCTTTAAACATGTGCAGCTGTTTTCAGCAAAACCATTTCAGCAAGTAAATCACAGCTTCCTTGGTTCGTCCAGTACAGCTAAATTTCTTCATTTATCATGTGCTGCTTCAGTTATCAACTTTAGGTTAAGCAAGGGTTCTTTACCTTAGAAGAAGTTCCTGGCATTCACATGGCTAGGTAAAACCCTGCTTCTCAAAACTTCTTCTCTTAACACTTTTTATCACCAACTTTCAAATTTCCTTCTTAAACAAAGAACAGTCCATAGGAGACTCCTCAGTAACAGAATCCTGCCCAAAAGAGTCAATTTGCATTTCTTCCTGTGCTACGAAATGCTTGTCTATCTCTGGGTTTTCATTAACTCCATCAAGCTTACTGTTCTGTAGGAACTTCTGAATTTCCTTCCACAGCTGCTCTCCCTGATATGGAATATTTGTACCTTGAGAGTGGGGCTTCTTTCCATGGATCAATTGCCTCAATGCTTCAATCGTGTTCAACTCTGGTTCTCTACCCTCGGCTGGGTTCTGGTCATTTCCAGTTGTAACCATATTCACCCACCTTCTGGCAGCTTGAATTCTCTGAGCTGGCTCACAAACACTCTGCACTGCAATCTGTTCCTCGTTGTCAGCAACTCTCCCAGCCACCCATCTGCTGGTTTCTGAATTAAGAGTACCTCTCTTACAAGGACTGCTTCCTCTGTTGCTGCTTCCTTTCTTGCTGGCGCCGTTCTCCAACTCGAAGTCAAACTTCCCACTTCTCCTTTTCCTCTCCTCTGAACAGGGCTTATAAAGCTGTTTCCTAACTAACACTCCCGTCTCTGCACAGGTGATTATCATTACCCTCCAAGCCTGCACTTACGTTAGAGCTTGGGTGTGGCTTGTCTTCAGCCACTACGTGCTTCTTTCTTTTGCCTGCAGTCTGAACCCTGTGAATACCTTGCCTGTCTCTCACTTTAAAGGCATATTCACTGTTTTCTTCTGTTTCCATCGGCTCAGCACAGCTCTCATCATCACAAGTGCCATGGCAACATGATGCCATGGCACTGTGGCTCCATGCAGGAGCCAAACTGAGCTAGCCAGGGATGTGGCTGGATGTCCAGGATGCCTGAATCGGGGCACGTCCTGGACATCCAGCCACTATTCCGCGATTCCACTCCTGCGGGGCCATCTTGCCCCCACGGGAGCAGAATCAGGTGCATCCCCTGTGCCGTCTCGATGTCTGGATATTCGGACAGGCTGGGGATGCACAGGTTTGAATTGGCCTCCATGTGATTTCACTTTGTGGGGCACGGAACACACCCGGAACTGAAATCATAATAAGAGCCCCAGGCAGAGAGAAGGAGCACTGCTAAATAAACATTAAACAATAAACGCCAGGGCCAGTGTAGTTGCATTTCCTGTCCCTGCCGCTGCTTGTGGTGATTGTGCACACATCTAGTCCCCAGATTAAAATAACAAGTTGGGCCAGGGCTGGACCTGTATGTGGCAGAGCCAGCGATAACATCAGTAAGTCAGCTCGACAGCAGGCATGAGCAAAGGCACTACATGTAGCATGAGGTTGATGTGGGTTCTCCTATACAGTGGGGCCGGTGTCAATAACATGCTTGCACATGCATAGGGATGGTCCACGTCAGAATCAAGGTTGAAGGGGAGGAATATGTAGAAGCTAATGAGGATAAAGCGGAATTGCTTAACAAATATTTTTGTTCTGTGTTCGCCGATGAAGGACCAGAAGCAAGACCTCAGAAAACACCCACAAATATAAACAATTTTCAGAAGACTGTGTTTGTGAGGAACTAGTTAAACTAAAAGTAGACAAGTAATGGGGCCGGATGGGATACATCCGAGAGTATAGCAGGAACTTAGGGAAGTTCTAGTGGCTCCACTATCTGACTTTTTCAATACTTCTTTAAAGTCAAGAGTAGTCTCAGAGGACTGGAGAAGAGTGCATAGGGTCCCTCTACACAAAAGCAGAAGTAAGGATGAGGTTGGTAACTACAGGTAGGTTAGTCTGACCTCTTTGGTGAGTAAATTAATGGAAACGCTGCAAAAACAGAAGATAGTGAGGTTTCTAGAGCCCAATGGATTGCAGGATCTTGGGCAGCATGGTTTTAGGCAAGTCTTGTCAGACAAATCTAATTTCTTTGACTGGAAGAATAGAGAGTTGGATCGAAGTAGAACCCTAGATGTGGTGTAATTAGACTACAGTAAAGCCTTTGACACAGTACCACATAGACGTCTTATAAATAAATTGAGCACTCTAGGGATGGACTCTAAAGTGACTGACTGGGTTAGAAACTGGTTGAGTGGGCGGCAACAAAGGGTACTGGTAAATGGAGCTCACTCTGAAGAGATGGATGTTACCAGTGGTGTGTCCCAAGGATTTGTCCTTGATCAGATTTTTTTTTAACATATTTGTTAAGGATATTGAGAAAGGACTGTCGAGCAAGGTTTGCCTCTTTGCAGATGATACAAAATCTGCAATAGAGTAGACACCCAGGAAGAAGTAGATAATATGAGGGATCTAGAGAAGCTTGAAGAATGGTTGAGAATTTGGCAGCTAAGATTTAATGCTAAAAAATATAGGATCATTCATTTGGACTTCAAAAATCCAAGGGAAGGGAGCGGACTGTTGGTGTGAGAGGAGGTGAGGCCCTGTCCATCGGGTCATTGGGCTCTAGTGGCTGTACCTGACTCCCGACACTTCTGCTGCTATCCTGCTTGTACCGGGCAGGCGCGCCCAGGGCAGCTGGCTCTCTGTGGGACCTTGAGGGCTTTAAAAACTTCCCCCGGAGAATCTGGAAGTGGAGCGGACTGTTGGTGTGAGAGGAGGTTAGGCCTTGTCCATCGGGTCATTGGGCTCTAGTGGCTGTACCTGACTCCCGACGCTGCTGCTGCTGCTATCCTGCTTGTACCGGGCAGGCGCGCCCGGGGCAGCTGGCTCTCTGTGGGACCTTGAGGGCTTTAAAAACTTCCCCTGGAGAATCTGGAAGTGGAGCGGACTGTTGGTGTGAGAGGAGGTGAGGCCCTGTCCATCGGGTCATTGGGCTCTAGTGGCTGTACCTGACTCCCGACGCTGCTGCTGCTATCCTGCTTGTACCGGGCAGGCGCACCTGGGGCAGCTGGCTCTCTGTGGGACCTTGAGGGCTTTAAAAACTTCCCCCGGAGAATCTGGAAGTGGAGCAGACTGTTGGTGTGAGAGGAGGTGAGGCCCTGTCCATCGGGTCATTGGGCTCTAGTGGCTGTACCTGACTCCCGACGCTGCTGCTGCTATCCTGCTTGTACAGGGCAGGCGCACCCGGGGCAGCTGGCTCTCTGTGGGACCTTGAGGGCTTTAAAAACTTCCCCCGGAGAATCTGGAAGTGGAGCGGACTGTTGGTGTGAGAGGAGGTGAGGCCCTGTCCATCGGGTCATTGGGCTCTAGTGGCTGTACCTGACTCCCGACGCTGCTGCTGCTATCCTGCTTGTACCGGGCAGGCGCGCCCGGGGCAGCTGGCTCTCTGTGGGACCTTGAGGGTTATATCTTGTTCCTTCTTCTTTCTCCGCGATTGCGGAGCGCGATTGCAGGGCGTGTTTGAAGGGGTGTGTCTAAAGGGGCAGGTCTTGCCCCTTTGACGCCCCTTTGACGTCACTGCGACGTTTGCGGCGTCTTGGTGAGAGTTTTGGTGGGAATATCAGCAGAATGCTAATGGTTTGTGGCTATTTATGGTCATGTAATGTTTATGCTTCTATTTGTTGCTGTTTCTTAATGTTTCATTATGGGTAAACGCAAGGCTAAATCTCAGCCCAAACCTCTAGAGGCCGGTTCTGGTGTAGTAAAACCAGCCGGTCCTCTAGATAAGCATTTTGCCCCTAAGCCGCTGGCACAATCTTCTTCCGAGGGGGCCTCTTTGAGCCCCGGCGGGAGACCCCCTCCTCCCTGTCCTGTCCTAATGAATGATTACACTTTAGGGGTTTTTTCTGATGTACGCAGGACGGATTACTTAGTAGTTTTACCTACTCCAGTTCACCTTGTTACACTGGAGGGTTCTAAGGAACCCCCAGTCTTACTTCCGGACGCTGAAATTACTTTAAAAGATTTATGGGGCGCTTTACAATGCATCGATACTAAGGTATCTGTGGCTGTTGGCTCCTTATGTAAATTTACTCAGGAGGCTGCTGTATCATTACAGCAGCTGGATAAGAAAGTTTCCATGATAGATGTAGCTGTTACGAAATTAGAATCCCAGGTTTCTCCTCTTCAATCCGTAAATGTGATAGGAATTAAAGATTCTTTAATTTTGCACTCTAAAGTAGAATCCCTGGAGAATTCTATTCGGGCTTGCAATTTGTGTTTTTTTAAATTTTCCTCAGACGCCGTTATTGTCACCTAAGATTTTGTTAGAGAAATATTTGAAAGAAATTTTAGCTATATCTGATCCAGTTGATGTTCGGCAGATTTTTTGTATTTCTGCTGCTTCCAAGAAAGTAAAACCTGTTGAAGGTGAACTGGATGAAATAGTTCCTTCAGTGACTAATATTACTGCTTTTCTGGAAGATTCCCTTGATGTAATCACATTACGTGCTACTATGTTGGTCACTTTTTCATCGATTTTGATGAAACAACGTATATTAAAAGCTTTTTTTAAGGCTAAGGGGTATGTTTACTAACAGGCCGGTAAAGTGCGGGCCGCGGTAGAGTGAGTGTGCCGTATAAGGAGTGGGCGTTCCGTCCTGAAGAAGAAAAGCCGTGATTGACAGATGCGCTAAGGTGCGCGGCGCCCGTGTGCGCCCCGCACCTTACCGCAACTGAGAGCCGAACGGGAGGCATATGTGTCGCGCTGATCCTCAAGCAGAAGAACAGAGCCACAGCACAATGGTAAAGCACTGACCAATGGTGCGGGGATCAGGGGTTCGAAACCCCACAATGCGCAATGGCTTGTTGAGGTGTTAGTTTATGAGGCAGAGAAATACTTGGCCGAATAAGGCAGCACGCTGAGTTGTTTTTTGGCACACATCAATACTGGATGGGATAAGGAGGCGTGCTGATGTTTTTATGCGACATATGAATACTGGGCGGCATAAAGCGTCGCGCTGATGTTTTCTGGCGGCATATTACTACTGGGCGGCATAAGGCGGCGCGCCGGTTACGGCGGCAATCGCATAATGGAAGGTATAAGTGGGGCGCTGATGTGCAAACAGAAACACAGAGCCACAGCACAATGGTTAAGGCACTTACCAATGGTGCAGGGATCAGGGTCCGATCTCCCACAGTGCACAATGTAGACAGCTGCCTGAGGTATGTTTATTTTAGGAGGCATATAAATAATGGACATCATAACGCGTCACGCAATTGTTTTTGACGCAATGTAATACTGGCTTGCATAAGTGGCGCATGGATGTTAAATTAGAAGAGCAGAGCCAAAGCACAATGGTTATAACTCCCACCAATGCTGCAGGGATCATGGGTTCGATCCCCACAGTGACCAATGCAGACTGCTGTTTGCTGTGTAACTTTAGGAGGCTGATAAATAATGGGTGGCATAAGGCAGTGGTATGCTGGGCAGAAAGCATCGCGCTACTGTTTTCTGAGTTATGTTAATACTGAAAGGCATAAGCAGCGTGCTGATGTGCAAATCAGAGAGCAAAGCTGCAGCACAATGGTTACCACACCAACCAATGCTGCAGGGATCAGGGGTTCGATACCCAACAGTGCAAAATGAAGACAGCTGGCTGAGGCAGTAGCTGTTAGGGGTAATATTGTTTTAGGAGTACCTTATTGTATATTTGTAGAATCATAACTGATAGCAAATACACTCTCAAAGCAGTGTAACAGAACGTCGCCCATCGGTTAATGCAGAGGGCACATGTGAAAATGCAATGTCCGCCATGGCACCCTACAATGTTGGTGAAAGTGTAGCCAAGTGTGCTATATGAGGCAGGGTAAGGTGAGAGCACTGTCCCAGATGGCAGCAGTGTGCATTGTAACGTATGGGAATTGTAAGTCTGTGTGCTGACCAAGGTCTGCCATACCTGATTTGGCAGGGAGGGGCTGCAGACAGGGGCAGGCGACTGATATCAACAGGGGTTCAGAGTTATTCTCATATGGTAATCAGTTGCAGGGCCTGTCTGTAGCCTCACCCAGCTAAATCAGGTATGGCAGAACTGGGTCAGCCATTCTTGATGTAGCAAGGAGCGACTGCACACAGTCCCTGTCGACTGATATCAACAGGGGATTAGAGTGTATCTTATCTTGTAAACTGCCCTATTCCCGTTGGAGACTGAAATCATAAGAGTAGTACAGCTCCATTAAACTCAAGCTCTGGGAAAGAAGCCAATACCCTTCTGTTGTGAATGCTGACAACCTGTGGAGATACTGAATGATGGAGGGGTGTCCATGGTTTGAATGTTCCTGTGAATAAGGTTGGCAGAGGTATGTCAACTGTCTGTGTGCAACTGTACAGCAATCTGTGATGCTGTCTCAAAAGAACTACCCCCTTGTGCCAGATATCAATGCACCTGTTATGGTGTTTCAGAAGGCACAATATAAACACACGTTGCTAGGAAATGAAAACCTCATTCCCCACAAAGGCCATGTTGAAAGGCTGTCAACTCCCAAGGCACTATTGTACGTAACCCATAAGCTGTGTCAATCAAAGGCATGGCAAAAGATGCCCCAAGGATGTAGAGATGAACTCAGAAACGTTACCCACTAGCACTAACATCCCTCAGTTTGAATGGCAAAGGAGGTATGTGGCAAACCCACACGTAACACAAGCACTGCACAGAGCTAAAACACAAAAACAATACAAAAGTAAAAGAGGGATGAAGATCAGTTGCTGTACTGCAGAAAGCATCTCCATCCCATGTGGCACCCATTAAAATGGACAAACATATTCTGGCTAGCTACAGCCATGCACAGAGTGATGTTAATGTACCATGCTATAATGACTGTGTGTGAAAGAGGATGGTAAGATGTGGCCAGCAGAGGAGGCTCAAATGGCAGAATAGGTGACATATCAGGATGACTGTGGAGTAAAAGTGCTATGCAGAGCACACACAGGAGAGGCAATCAGGGACAGCTGCAATGCTGGAATGTGTAGGAGGCCAGGATGTGGGTTATCAGCATGCACATCAGGGTAGGATGGCACCCAGTTGCCATTACAGAAAATTGTACGGAAGGATGGGTAACAACTCAGTTGAGGGTACAATATGCTCACAGCACACATCAGCACATATATGACGATCAAACAAATGTTAAACACCGTATACGAACAAGCATACAAATATAAGACACCACAGAGGAAGCACACTAATGACCACTACCACAAATCACAATGGCTAAACCGGCATGCCACACCAACAATGTGAGCTCCATAGCAAAGACTGCATAAAGAAAGAGTGCAGTCCACTAAACCAACCACCTGCTGACTGTAAGGGCAAGCAAACACCAAAAGTAAGCATGAGAAATGCACATGCAGATCTGCTAATTACTCATACAATTGCAGTCTGTATTTGTGATGTGGTGCACATGTGCACACACAATGAAATGTTCTGCAGTGGATACAGCATGCAAAAGAGGGGGAAAATATACCACAAGGGCAACAGAGGACGGTATGTGGATCATGTTAAGAATTTGGATCAAGACACGTGAAAGTTCAACATGTAATCAGGTGTAACACACCACACCTGAATCACAGAAAAACAAAACCCCCTGCTGTGTTGCCATGTAAACACCCTAAAGTGGGACACCTCTGAAAAAAACAGAATATGTGATGGCTAAGCAGCACACAGGATGCACCGTGATGTACATTGAGGAGAGAGAAGGGTGTTTGTAGAGGTGAGGAACCTGATGTTACCTCATGGTACAGTTAGCAGATTAGAAAACAAAGGATATAGCACTTTTTTTTTTTTTTTTTCTTAATATACCGCTACTTCCAGCGATCAGCAGCGGTTTGATTACAGATTGGAAATTGTCAAATCATGACAGGAAATTTTTGAGGTATAAACACATTGATTAGACAGGAAAGCACAGCACACAGAGAACTATTTTACAGGGAACATGGGCTATGGAGGGTTAAGTGGCTTGCCCAAGACCACAAGGAGCACCTGTGGGACTAGAAACCCCAGTCCTTCCGGCCCAAGGTTGCTGTCCTCCAGTGGGATTTGAACCCCCGACCTTCCGGCCTGAAGTACCTTGCCCCAACCACTAGGCCACTCCTCCACTCCATGTGCTGATAAAAACACAAAACTACAGAGTATAAACACATGACTGTAGCCACTCCCAGAAACAGTACACTGAGTACACTGTAACACACTGAGCACACTGAGCCAAGCATACTAAGCACAGTGTATGGCAACCTTTAATACCCAGTGAGGTTACATATGTCTGCCAGATACACAGCTGCCACTGTACAAGGATGTGAGCACAGGTGGCACATGTACATGTGTGGCAAATGGTCCCAGACAAGTGTCAATGTGATCAAAGAGAGAAGGACTAACCTACTGGTAACAAAATGGCCTTGGACCCAAGCAAACACTGATCAATTCCCACTAGCACCCCATGTGGCCTAGGTCAAGCCATGTAACCCCTCATCACCATGGAACAAAGACCAGTTAATCCTCATCCAATGACATTGACAAAAAAACAATGCAGTCTCTGGGTCACAACGACGCAGGACTGATAAACAGGCAATGCAATGTGTGCCTTTGTCTCACCCTGCTCAATCACCAAAAGAGTCACATGTTTGTGGAATAAATATCTTTATTTGGTTTACACATCACAGATAGTGTAGTCAATGCCATCATAATATGAAGGTGAGTGCATCTCTGATGGAATATTGAAAAACCTCTAATAGGGCATAAATCCAACTCACACAGAAAAGTCAATTCATTCACCACAAATGAAGAGCAGGAGATATAATGTGCATCCACTGCATACAATGCACTGGGCAGCAGACCCCCAGCCCCTACCTGATTCTGCATGCTGCAAAGGTGTAATGCACATATGAGTGCATGTAGAGAGTTGGCGCTGCATATTGAGGACACAACACACATCATGTGTTCCTCAAACCATATCCATCTTGCAACACAGGAGACAACCAAACCAAAAAAGCCTATGTTGAGAAAATGTTTTATTGTGAAAATCACGCTGGGAAAGTAATGTGTGAGGTCTCACATAATGGCTGAGCTAGGAATCAAAGCTGCAACAATGTAGACACAAACTCTCCTCAAAATCACAATGAGTATATGCTAACAGGTAGCACAGGCACATGAACACAAACAAAATACAAACTAAACGACCTTCTCATACCTATACATATACCACCATGAAGGAGGTGGCCCTGCAACTTTTTCAGAGTAGACAGTGTGTGGCCACATATAACATAATACATGGAATGCACAATTGAAGAAGTGCAACGGTGACCCACATTGCCACACTACAAGCATCATGTCGCAATGTGAGTGTCCCTACCACAGGGCATAGCCTGGACTGTGCACATGGGAAATGCAAGGTGTTGACATACATGCAGACTGTCACGTCTGCACATCCAACAAACACAATAAGCAGCATCTAAACAAGGAAATGAGGGCCAAACATCTTACACGGAGCCACAAAGAAGTCTGAGGTCCACATGTTTTGTCTCACAAACATAGTGCGTCATATGCAAAAGCACCATCCACATTGCAACATGATACAGTGATGTCACACATGCACATAAACACCCTTGTCACATTGACCACATTAATTTAAGATGGTCGTGTGTCCAAAATCATTGTTGAGGTTACACCTGTAGCATGTGCAGGTGGAAAGCAGGTGGACATAGACAATAGGAGTGCTCCATCGTTGGCCGTATGGCGCAAACATGGATGTATGCTTGATTAGGAAGAAAAAGATGAGTGTATCCTGGGTGGCATGTCACACCCAGGGCCAAAACCTAACAATACTAAAACTGTGTTCGAATACATCAGCTGCACTGTCCATGTCATTTGTTGCTGCACACGGGGGGAACACTGCCAAAGGTAACAATACTATGTGCAATCCAACAGGTGAGGTTAATAGTGTTCCACCAAATATGGCTAGGAATAGTCAAGCGTGACATGTCAACATTCCACTTTCTCTGAAAGTTCATGTGTGTTCTCAACAATGAGCAGGACTCCCTGCAGAACCATCACACAAACAGTGCATAGAACACCTCTGTAATGGAGAATTAAGTAGGTTAACAGTAATACTGTCCAGCACAGTCATATGTCTCACTCTCAGAGGTAAAACATTCAATGGGCCACTTTCTGGTGTAAAATGTCTATGGTATTGTTTCTCCAAAAGGTGGGTGATGGTGACATCAGATGCACTGTAATAGACGTGTCCAGGATGTACTCAGCCCTGTGTCATGAGAGGATACGTATGTTCTTGTTAGCCACCTTTGAAAAACACCACACAATGCACACCGTTACACCTTTGCAAATTCACAAGAAAGGTATGCTAAACCACACAGTACATGATAACATTACTCAACAAAACATTGGTGATGACATCATTAATCCTAAACACACACACGGGTACAACATGGATATGGTCATGTCCATGCTCGTGTCACACAGGTGTGTCACAGCTACACACGACATGCATCTGTTTATGTGCACATAGAGGAAACATTACATGCATATGAGACAATTATGATTCATCAACAGGTAAACATAGATTCAAATCTGCAATTAACAAATGTGCAACTTACCTTGTGTGTGCATCAGGTGTATGTCAGCAATCCCATGAACCACTACACAGCAATAAGAGGTGACAGTGAAGGGAGAGAATCTCAGCAGAACGTGTACAAAGAAAAGGTCAAGCCACTGTTGATGCATGTCCACATTATGTTCATATCTGAAAATAAATAAACGTGCACATCAGTGGTGACTCACAACACAAGACACATTTTGTCTCACACCACACAACACATGTTGATAATGCTCATACGGTAAACAGCACTACGGAAGACATACCACAGTCACAACTGCCCCCCAGGTGCACAGTCCCCTCACAGTACATGATAATGTACTATGCCTGAAGAGTGTCTCATCACACACGCAACCTGTAATCACCCACACACAAAGTATGCAAATTTATGCATTCCAGCTGCAACACATGGCCTGTATGTGTCCAAGTGGACCTTCAGACATATAAAGGCCCCGTGAACCGGCAATAATACCCTGTTGTTGGCTTATGGTACAATGTTGGGGTAGGGAGCAAGTGCAGGCAAACCAAATACAAAAGTTGACTACACACACATGCAGATCTGCTGTACCTGACACATATAGAGTGTGGCACAGGACATGATGAACACAAACACATGGGGATATGTGTGACAACAGCAAGGGATGGTTGATGGAGCTTGAAGTGAAAAACAAAACAACACAACATCTGCCCAATATGATAGAGCAATGAAGATATGTTTTCCACATGACCCCAGGCACACACAATCTCGCTGTACATCCACCTACCGCAACGCAAAGCATCTTGGGTGATGTTCAGTCACATGCCAATCCAACACATCAACAGCATCTGAATAAAGTATGTCCTGTGCATTGGGAAACACAACAGTAACAAACATATGTCTTGTTCTACAAGAGTATCACACACTGCACCTTCCTGTCCACAACTCTCATACCCCACAACATCACCTAATGTCTGACTGCTCCCTATCACAATGTATAGATCTCTCACATGTGAGAGGCAGCACAGAGTTGTATGAGGCTATCTTCTGGTGTCCATTAGCAATCTTTTCCCCATCGTACCTCTGTGTTGTTGTACAGAAAGATCAACAGACATGTCAGCAAACACCATGTTTGCACCTCATCACAAAGTACAGACGAGTCACACAGATCCACTATATTGGCAACAATGCCCCCTATCTTTGTGTAGGGGTGTGTCAATGTTGAATGCTAAGTCGCTTACAATTCTGGAAACACATATGGAATATGCACGAGTGTCTCATGTATGCAGGGACCAAATACATATCCTGGTGTGTAGATGTCATACCTTGAATCATAGTGACAGCTATTTGCTGCTGATCTCCACAGATAGCTGTCAATGTGTGTGTCATGCCATTAAAACACCAATGCCATGTATGTTTGTACACAAAGCATGATGGCTGCATGCCATCACACTGTGTGTCATTGAGAATGTCCACGCATGGATAGCCTATATGTGTACCTCAGAGAAACAACTCTCACATATGTCTGGTTTTCTTTGCCAACATAATCCTCCCCTTCCCTGTCTGACTATCTATGCAATCTATCTAATGTGGACTGTACTATCCTACACTACTCACATACCCAGCCTGTAGCTGAGGCAAGATGGCATATGTTGCGATTTTATCAGCAAGATATGCCATGTACTCCCTGAGAATTCTGCACAACCATACGCCACCAACACATTCTTTGCTCATCCTGCCCACTGTAACGCACCCCTTGCTGATATGGGGTAGGTTATCCTCTGTATCTGTGTACATATGTAGCACTGTACGTAAGGTCAATTCGCCAACATGTAAATGTGGCCATACTACCTCTCTGGCTGGACAATGCTCAGATCACCATCCTATAACATGTCCATGTCATGGCTTTCTGGTGCAGTATACATTCAGAGACACTGTAGGGTGACATTACCACCCTTCACATATATTCCCTAATATCCGCTGAAACTACTACTAAGCATCTGTCTTGTGATATGTATGTCCTGATACGGCCATAATAACAAAGCAACACATAGCCAGCTGACAGGAGTTTAAGAACAAAATGTACACCCCAAAGGTGAAACATATAAATTCAAACCACTGGACTAATGTCCCCAAACGTGGACTGCTCTCACACTGTGAACATCTCACCATATGGCTAACACTGTTCTCCACCCATATCATCACAAAACATCATTTGTGTTCAAAAACAACAGGTGCTAACACAGGCAGCCACTAACTGTAAATCTAACCTTAAAAATCACACACAGTCGTATGAGCAACCACCCACATCATCTGGCACCAAATGCTGTTTTGTACTGGCCACATTGTTTGTGCCACACACATGCCTATATGTGAGTTGTGAATTATCACTAAAATACTAATGTGGTGTCGCATACAAATGATATCCTGACATAAACTGTAACTGCTGTAAGCAGAACACACATAGGATGGAAAAGCGTGTGGGTAGGTAATACGCACATGAGAAGATCTCTCCAATCAACCTCCGTCTGACTGCTGTGCCCTCCTGTGTGTCACCACTGGCACGTACAGGGGGGCACATTGGATCTTGCTCCAGATCCTCATTAATCTCTGCAGGGATATCGTGCCTGAGAGCAATGTTGTGCAGGATGCAACAGGCTATGATTATCTCTGCAACAGTCTTTGGCTTATATTGTAAGGCCCCGCCTGACCTATCCAGACACCTGAAGCGACTTTTCAACACGCCAAAGGTACGCTCGATGACTGAGCGGCTGGAGGCATGGGCCTCATTGTACCTCCGCTCTGCACGTGTCCGTGGCTGACGTACACGGGTCAGCAGCCAGGGGCGACACCCATATCCTGCATCACCTTGGAAATAAAAAAAATGTGGGTGTCAATATTCAACATAACTGACATATGTTAAGATGTAGTAACCCTACCCAAAACAAATTCTGACACAAACATATCACTGAACAATTAATGAGCTCTCCCGAAAAAACATATGCAGTTAGAAAAGGACCACATAGCCTAGAAAGTCAGTACACTCATGGTAAATACTCCAACAGTTCCATCTATAGTGTAACATATTGTGTGTGTGTGTGCGCGACATGGGTATTGTAATGCATTTACTGTCCACATTGGCACCACTGCCAATGACAGACTATAGTAACGATTCACTTGTCACATTTTCATATTGTATGTCTGAACAGTAACCTAGGTAAAATATGCTGCCATGAGAGGTTGCCAAAAAACCAGAACATGTATGCCATGGAGGCTTGGAAAAATGTAAACCATATCACCTATATGCATCCTGTCCTGTACGGGCAACATATCTAGATTTGATACTCTGTTTCCTTTTGCTGGATATTGCTAAACGGAAATTGTTTAAATACCAATCCTGTGCACTGTGTCTATCCTGGGAACATCCCACTGAAGGTGGGGTCTGCAAACCTGCACACTGTACTACTCATGTCTTAACCTCACAGAGATACACATCGGTACATTACCTTCATGTGTAGCTGTAAACAATACAACTCTGTATGCACACACTTAGACCACAGCTTCCATTATGTTAAAGTACATGAGGATCACTGGCCAATATGTGGCTAAATCATGATCATCTACAGTAGGCCAAGGTACTGCAGCAACTATATTTCGTTACACCCCTGCTGTGACATAGGCAAAATGCGTGACCATACATATCCACACGAGTGCTGCTAGCTGGAAAGGGCAAAAGCATACATAAGATATTCCCAAACACCCCCTCACATTATATACTGGCTCCTGGGTAGCAAAAACAGTGCAGAGTGAGTGTGTGAACCCAACTCACACATGAGAAGGGTTACCTGTATGGATGAGCAATTATCCCAAGGTTAAATGACATACAAGCATTAGTTGGCAATGACCCATCATGATACGTGCCATATGAGGGCCAACCTCCCCCCCCTCAGAATGTGTGCAGTTAATATTACCACACACTATGAGTGATTGTGCAACAGCCTAGCCACATGCACAGGGGTGTTGTCACCTGCACACCATGTGAATGTCAGGATCATATAATGTTAGGGGTCTGATGGTCTATGTTTGTTTTGTAGTTGCTGTCTGTGTACGTCTATACCCCTGTAATAATCTAAACATACAACAGTCCCTCTAACTAACATTGGTCATATGTTGATTTAAGTTTATGGGTTTAACACGAGTTTGCTAGATATGTGAGTAAACATAAAGAAAGTTACAAAGACATACATACATTACGACACGGCACATACTCACCCAGCAAAATACAGTCCCCATAACGTCCGCCTTCAAATTGTGTGAAGATGCTGAGTGATGCAGGATAGGAGTCATGGGGTGACCCTGGAAACCTAGGGACCCCATTCAGAATATGCAGATTAGCATCACATACAACCTGAACATTCAGGGAATGGTAGTGTTTGCGGTTGCGAAACGCCACCTCCCTGTCTCTAGGCGGGACCAGGGCAACATGTGTGCAATCAATAGCTCCCATCACGCGTGGTATCCCTGCTAATTGTCTCAAAGGCCTGGTTCAGGGTCCCCCATTGTTGCCTAGTGTGGGGAATGGCTATGTAATTCCCCACCCCTCTGACCATGGCACGCAGTACTTGGTGGAGACATCGTGAGAAGGATGGCCGGCTCATGCCACCCACTGCAGCCACAGATGACTGGAACAGCCAGAGGCAAAAAAAATGTAAAGCAGCAAGGAGCTTGACTAAACCTGGTATTGCATGGGACCGATCAGTCAGGGGCTCGAGGTCAGGTCTTAAATCCTCATAAAGCTCCCTAATAGCCCTTGTGCTCAGTCGGTACAGGGAGATGACCTGGTCCTCACGCATGCCCTGGAGCTGTGCCCTGGGCCTGTAGAGGCGTGGCTGCCGAGCCTGCACCTCGGCACGCCTTCTGCGCCGTGAACGCACAGCACATGGCTGGACCACCTCCACAGCTGCAGGTCTGAGTTGCTGCGGGACTACACCCATGCCCTGTGCTTCAGCCCCGTGGACACCATCTCCCCTGTCCGGCAACCGCAGCATCTGCCCACCACTCAGGACACATGCATAAGCATAATTGCTGCCATAAACTCCTCCCGTCCCACTACCGTAACACACTCTAACAAACACACAAACTCTAACAAACACACAAACCACACTATACAGTATCCAAAAGTAAAAACAACACCTGACAATACACACACAACACAATATAATAACCAATACAAACACCAATGCAATCCTCTAGTACAATTGCTTAGACTTTCGTTCTTCTTCACACCAACCACACTCCTCCTGCTCTTCGCCTACAACCCTCAACGTGGGTAATGTTGTGATGTTAATATATGGTATTATGGGGTGTGTGGTTTGCGCACAATGCGCATGCGCAGTTGATCGCATGTGATGTCCGTCGGTGGCGCGCGTGCGCGACTCTACGCATGAGCGTCGGTCAGTGCGTGGCCACACGTGTATGTGCGCCGGCGTGAACATGCGCACAAAGCACAGACACCCCTGCGGTACTCGTTGCAGTGCACATGCGTACAGCGACACATGCGCAGTACTGTGTCCCAGGGCGCATGTGCGTTTGTCCGCGTACAGCCACCCATGCGTTGGCGAGCACGCGCCCAACGCACGAGCGCCACGCCCGCCCAATTGCGCATGTGCAATGACAGACACGTGGCAAAACACTATAAATAGGCCTGCACAAGTGCATCACGTTGAGGGTTGATAAAGGAGTTAGTTAGAGAGAGAGGGTGTCATAGATAAAGTCTGAAACAGAGACAGTGGTGGGACTACTGCACAGGAAAGAAGCACAGTGAGGGATAACAAAAACTATACTTAGAGAGGCTGTGGTGGGAGTAGTCCAGAGGAAGGAGGTAGAGAGTCTGTCCAGGGAGTAGGGCAGCGGAGAGAGGCAGAGAAAGATAGACAGGAGCAGAGTAGATTCCTCACTTTGTGCTAATATAATTTGTACGTTCCCTTTGTTATTGTGTCCTTTACTGTGTCCTGTACTGTAACGTTTTGTAAGTCATTATTGCATGCTGTGTTTTGTTTTGTTTTGTTTTGTTTAAGTGAGTGCTGTTGTGTGAAAGGAGCATTTAAAACATACAGAGATGGAGAGAGAGAGGGAGAGAGACGGTGAGGGTGAGGGTGAGGGTGTGGAGGATGTGGGCCTACCTGTGGTGGGTGATACATCGACGCTACAGACGTCACACCCTAGGGAGGGACATGCAGGACCATCTGTTGGGCCACAGCCTGCACAATATGTCCAAACTGGGAAGAGAAAAAGGGTACCTGTGCCTGGTACACAGCGAAAAAGAGCTGTACGCTTCAGTGATAGAGAGAACTATATCCTACTCTCGCATGTAATTGAAAACTATGACCTCTTATTTGGCAGGCTCAGCTTTCGCACAACAGTGGCCACCAGAATGGCAGTATGGGAGGAGGTGCGTAATGCAATGTCAGAGGCAGGGGGCCCCACAAGGGATGTTGAAAGCCTCAAAAAGAGGTACTCTGATATTAAAAGAGGGGTGCGCCAGCACATGGCGGCTGAAAGACAACATGCGCTTGGCACAGGTGGTGGGGGCCCCTTTTATCCCATCACTCACACCATTGGAACAAGAGCTGGCAACACGGTTGGGCCACATCTATCTCCGTGGACTGCCAGAGGCCCTCGACACGGCACATCCTGACGCAGGTATGTATAGTAATTGCCAGGTATAAATTCATGTTCACAATGTCCCTTCAGTACACATCATTCAGCTGCACACACACTCCCATACCTGTGACCCAATCCACACCATGTTTAAAAATTGGTGTCACATGTGTGTGTTATGGCCATGCACAAACTGTGTTGTTGCCATGTCCTGTCACAACATTACATATGTGTCCCTCGAAAACAGCAACCTCCCCATCTTTTTCCAAAACTCCACACAACAATTCCTATCCAACCTCCACATCTGTGATTGCAAAGCACCATATGATTTTGTGGCACAGTAATCAGGTAACGTGTGTGTGACATACTATTTGGACAGTGCTACATGTGCTTCTCAGTGGCCCACAGGTGCTGGCTACATGGGATCCACGGCACAATGGGTCACAGCCAAACATATCCAACAATGAGCATATAGTATGTCTAAAGACAATATTTCCTATGCATAATTAAACATAAACAGTCAATGTATGGCCAAAACAAGTGTAAGGGTGTTGTATTCTCACACATGTGTGGACATATGTTGCACAGATAGGGGATGGAATGTGATGGGGGACACATGTGGCATGGCACTCAAAAAATACACATGGAATAAATGCAACATGTGCATGGCCACACGACACACATGTGCCCCAGAAACAGCTGAATGACGTCGACAAACATGTATGGGAGGGTTGTCATGGGTCGGGTATGCAGCACACACGCACATACCCACCCCATCATCTCTGTGGTGTCTGTGCCACACATATATAGATATGATTATGTTGAAACATATGTGTTTTCTTTGTTATTGTTCAATATGCAGGTGACTACAGTAAAATGGGAGAGGAAGAGAGGAGGAGGAGGAGAGGAGGAGGAGGTGGAGGAAGAGGGTGACTTTGACATCACAGTGCCAATGAGTGTGTTGGAGGATGAACTGCTGTCTCAGGGGGCAGCACAAGTGCTGTTGATGAGCCCATAGAGCCACCTGTACCCAGTATATCACCACTAGGGGCAGCAGCAAGGGAGAACATCCAAGGACCCAGGCCGCAAGTATACACCGAGAGCCCTGACCCTCAGATGATGATGGCGGAGTTAAGGTCCCATGGCGCATCTGCACGTCGCGATGCTGAAGGTGGGTGACAAACGACAGTCATAATTTCAAAATAAACACCAATAGTCACTAGGTGGTGTTTGTGTGGTGAATGTTGCAACATAACCACCACATATATCACATGTATGGCTCATGTTGTTGGGATATTGTTTCTTGAAAGAACGGTGTGGGGTATAATATATGGTGTTATTATGTCGCAAAACAGAATCACCGAAGGTCAGTTGACACCCACAGATGCAGGCCTAAGAGGAATGTTGTATAAGGGCCACCATGTTGTTGTCATGAGAAAGATCAACACTTGCCCTTGCAACAGTCTACCTCATTGCAGACACCCAGATGTCTGGTAAACCACAGGATGACAACTAAATGATAGTTAAAGAAACAAAAATACCATATATAAAGCAATGCAACCCTCCTCTGTGATGTAACAGCACAAAGACTTCATTCCCCACAGTCTGCATCTGCAGGTGTCAAATTACATAGCATATGGAGAGAGGTGTGAAAATATGTCAGGTCAACCATAGATAAGGATCTACAGAGGGGTCTCAAACGTACAGAATGAACCTGTTGGCTTGTTTGGAGAGAACATTCCTCAATGTCCCCTGTACATAAAGACATAACAGAGACTGTAATCCAGACAGAAAAGGAAAACACCATGTCCCCTTACTGTAAGGCCAACAATCCATCAACAGATTGCATAGGCTGTGAGCATGTGTGTCCCAGTTAAATTGTGGGCCTATGTCCCCATACCGTGTGATGGTCCCCAGTATCATAAGTGTCATACCTGCAATATGTGTTGTATGCAACCATACAGTAATGAGTATGAAGCATGTCTATTTCTCAACAAATGGTTAAAGAAGGACTAAAACCGTGAACAATTACTGTGCTGCAAACAAAACCTAAACACATATGACTAACTACAACAAAAGCTTGCCATGTTGAGACCATATCATACACCACGTATCCACACAACATTACCAGAATTGGGCACATCACCCTACCCCTCCTTTCCGAATGCAAACATTAGAGCATTACACAAAGACCTCACATAACATACTGGTGGATGATAGCAATTGTGTCAAGGCCAATGAGAAATAACATAAACTGAAGACCTCATCTCCTTTACAAAATAACCAGATACATCATCATATGAGCAAACAACCAAGAAACACATAACCTAGTTTCGAAAAGTGTTATTGGAGCCACAAAAGGCAACTAGGGAATTTGACACAACACTGTATAGGTTCTAATATTAGTACACTGGCCCAGTGGGTAGATAGAAATATCTGACCAATCAGTACAGTGATACATACATTATCCCTTACAGCAAGGTAAAAACTAAACATACTGAAGCTCAGCCTGTAAGGATCCATATGCTATGTCAAATGAGAAAGCGAAAACATATGTTGTCTAGTTGTTGTGACTGTTTTCCATGTCCTAATTGCTGCATCCACGTTCACAATGCCTGTTCAAGAGTTCTGCTCAATCACCATAGTCTGATGTTTATGTGTTCAAAAAGCTCTATTGTACTGTTTTATCCACTCTACATTGTCACATTTGCTTTAACATAACCATTTTTTCCTTGTAGTAGGTCTCTGACATCCCACACTATCAATGACGTTTTCAGCATGCCAATGTCTATCCTCAACTACACTCACATAAGCAGCTATGTTCATAAGGTATCACCCACTCCCACAAAACATGTAAATGCTTCACGGAGATTAACGTCTGTCAGCACCATCACATTCTAGTCATTCCCCAACATCAGCTCATGTACATTTTGTACACCACCAAGCATACAAATCAGTTTAGTCCTTGCACCAGGCAATTCCAAGGACCAGCACATACGGATAATGTGTACATCCCCACATCCAGCCCTTATACTGACAATGTAACCCATCAGACCATACATTGTCATGTCATAAAACAATCATTAGGTCAGGCCAAACCTGATTTGCCGTCACACAGTCTGACACAAAAATATGGCATCCCATGAGGCTACATCCAGTACAAACATCTCATGGAGACTAGCAAATCCCATAAACACATAACACACAGTTCCTGTCATAACTGCCCCAACAGCTCATGTGCATCTCTATGCCACATACTGCAAAACCCTGGATCCATACATGACCCGTGCATCACTCACGTCATTACTGTTGTCAATCAGATATTTTCGGTTGAATGTGTCCGACCCCCAACATTGCACACTTACCCCCTACACACTCACTACAAACACATATACTTTCCTAACCCAAAAAACCCACAGCCCTATGCACTTAACGTCATGACCAGAACCCCACCATTGTCTATGTGATGTGTTGAACAAATCCACTGCTGTATTGTGATGTTGTTGTAGCTGTAGCAGAAAGGAGTGTCTGAGGGGGGTGGAGGAACAAAAGACCCCTGCCTGCTGGGCCCCTCTGCAGAGCCACACATCATGGACAGGGAACATTGTCTGCATTGTGTCTCCCTTAAGGCAGTGTGCCTACTGACACGCTAGCCATCACACCCCTGTGTCCAAAGCAGCCAAGACCACAGTTACCAAAAGCCCATGTGGCCTAAACACCAGCAGAACGTAGACACTATCCCTTTACAGATGATAAAATACTTGCACACATTATAGGCAAACAGGGGCGACCTAGACAACACTCCATTCGTCCCTGCTGGTGCAGCAACGGCATTAGCCAGATTCACAAAGCCTTTTCAGACGGGTGCTGAAATCCGCAATGTTACTTACGTGCCAAACCCCTTGAGAGCATGACCAGTGCAAATGCACACAGTGCTGCAAAGGTGTGGTTGGACCTGTATTTGGAGTGACACACGTAAGCACCTAGCTGAGCAAACTACCTATTTGTTTTTCCTATACAATACACAACCCCCCGTTCAAGACCCCTGATGGATATGGAAATCAGACATATAACCCGCCACCTCCGGCTATCACTGTCCAGCACCAGTCATTACCAGCCGATTGTGCTTCCCTCAACATACCCCGTCACACTATTTTCCTTGTTGTTGCCCCACCACTGATTGCCTCGCTATGTTTGCTTCCCTTGCTCTGTCTGAAACCCGCCCGATCTTTTTTCCAATGTTTACCAGATCTGATCCCCAAGCCCTCATAAGTGGTACACAAGGTGCACATGAAACTCTCACGTGTCACACACACGCGCCAGCAGTGCACATGTGCAGGTAAGGTGTGACCATTCCTTTGCTGTCATTCCATACCAACTGAGTTTCATAACACATCACCCATTACCTGTACATATGTGAGAATAGTTGTCTGAAGGTGGCTGTACCTGTGCAGACATTTTTCCAAACACTCCTCGGGTCAAGAATGTTCTTGTGGCCATCTGATGTGTTTATGGCTGCTGCAGCTGCTGCACCTGACCCCTCAATAATGGATCTGAGATTACTGTCCTTGCCCAATTTCCTGGTTGCCCACTTCAGTAGTAGGTGGTGTGTATGCAGAAGCTCAGTTTATGACTGTTGTTTTGGCCTCCCACATCTCTTTTTCCTTGTAACAGTGTTTCTCTGTGTTTTCTATTAGTTTTGTCGTACAGTGAGATAGATGTGTTCTAAACCCCTAACCATGTTCCCATCATGACGCAGCACTATCCCATTAGCCTTAGTGTGGGATGGTGTATGACAATTTGCTTTATGAAAGGTGTTTTTAGTGGAGAGGTATTTCATTGACCACCCTGTGTCCCCCATTCACAGCCAATCGACGTGCTCTGGAGCGGATTCGCTGTGCTGTGGAGCAGAACCCCAGGGATGGGTGTGCCTGAAGCTCCGGACATTACATGATGGGCGTCGTATCCATGCCACTAACTCGCATGTGTGAGGCCCGTGAGGGCATACGTGATGTTCTGATGCCGAGCTGCACCTGCACCACCAATGTATCCGGAGGAGGATATAGCCTTGCCATGAGAGGGGCCAGACGTGGCAGGCGTACCGACCACGCCGTCAGTAACCTAGGATAATATAGACATGTACAGCAAGCAACAAAAGGTTTCTCTTTGTTGCACTGTTCATTTTTAGCAACTAATTTCATAGTTTTTTTTCTGTTTAGTGCGGCTTGGTTTTGGGTTATATTTGAAAGAATACATATGTGATTAGTATGTTGTGTTTGTGTTATGTAATTGGCCATATGGGGGGCTCTTTGAAATTTCGTACACACATGTTTTGTAACAATAGTTTTGCTATCGAGAATAGCTGTGCTCATAAACAGCTGTCCAAAAATAGATACACTGTTTCTTTCCAAAGAGTGTCCATTTGGTCCCATGTGTATCTCTGAGAAGGGGGTGGGAGGACCATAGGACTCTGCAACCATGTCCACTGCCAAGCTACTTTGCCACACACAATATACTACTTCCCTGATCCACACATATGTAATGTTTCACGAGGCACCTGTGTCACCCCAACAGCCTCTGAGCTGCAGCGGCCACAGTGTGCACAGACATCCCATGTAGAACCTGGGTGTGGCAACCGTGATAAACTGTGCGAGCCGCAGACCAGTCAGGTTCTGAGCATATCCCTAATGCAGAATATGCTGGCGATATATATCACATTCCAATTATCATGACCAAACTACTGGTTTGTGGCCCTCCAAGACTGGATTTTGAGAGCGCTAGGCCTTACACCTCTGTCATGTCGATTTATTTTGTGCTAGGTGCAGATGTCACAGACATCGGATGGTTATTTGGCATGCGTAACATTGCTCCTTGTTTCTCACCATCATTAAAGGGTGGTGGCAACGGCAATATGTTGTTGGTGGTGAGAGTTGAGGAGAATCTGACACACTCTAGGTAACATGTTTGATGTCGGGGACATCTGCGCCTTGCCCCCTGCTCACATTCCCAAATGGCAGAGGTGTAATCCAGGTCCTCTCAAAGCGAGCCCTGGAGGGCCAAAAAATCAGTCACGCTGAACAGGATATCTCCAATTCATATATATCTCGGCCACCACCTCCTTAGGAATATTTCCAACACCTGCACTGCCCTGCGGCTCTACAGAACCACGGTTCACCACCCTTGATGTTGACACAGTGGTACTGTTTTTTATAAATGGCCTGTTTACGTTCCATAACCCTCCACCGTCTGGAACCCGTCATACCGACACAGTGGTGGCATATGTGTGACCCGTGCCCCTCACCTAATTAGTGTTCACATGCACCCCAACCCACCATAGGGATGCATGTTGTACAGAGGCCAGACATTAATGTTGTGCCGCATATTTTGCCGGCTCATATATGTGAGAACCTGTGGGTCATGTTATATACATCCCTGTGGCAAGACGATCTGTGTGGCCGCCACTACATTTTAACATGTCATGCAGCACCCTGCTATCACACACCTACACACATTATTTTCCCCGACACACTGCATGTGGTGCCAATTGAGGTAATCACATGCCTGTTTACCCGTCAGCAAATGATGTATGTGGCTGCACACATATGACATGCTGGCATCTATAGGCAGTGCTTGTGAGAACACGTGGACTCATGTAACCGGGCGCTTCTTGAACAAATAACTTTAATATGTACAAACACAAATAAAACTATATACATCATTTAGGGTATGTGGGTGGCAAATGCCATCACCCCCCACGACAAAAACAACCCTTCCCCACCCCGCACACACACACACGCCCAAATCAACACACTCCCCACACACTAACTGCCCGAACCGCCACCATTACCCCATGCCCGCCCTCAGCCTGCTCCCGCTGGATGGCGGGACAGGGCAGCACATGGCACATGTGTGGCACGTCACAGGCACCATCAATGATGCCTGTGACGCTCCTTCCAGGGGTGGCCCCCCCCCCCCCTTGCCGACATGTGCAGATGCTCAATGTCATCAAACACCAAACCCTCTCCATATGTCCTCCCGCCATCCATTCCTCTGGCAGGTGCACCAACCGGTTCACCCCCTCTGCTCCCATTGCCTCCAGAGCCTCACACCAGAGGTACAACACATCGCCGCACCACACACCCACATGTGGTTCCTGGTGGTTTGTTGGGGGCGGTGGGTGGCAATCTGCATGCACTTTGTGTGGGGCCCCGGATGTTATGGATCCACCTGCCCTTGATGGTGGGAGCCAACAGTGCCCTGTTCTGCCACTGTCCGCTATTTCCCCTCTCCCAGGCACCCGGCGGCCAACCCTTCGCCCCTCCTGACTCCTCCCCAACACCGCACCACGCACCTCCCCCCCCACCCACATCATCCTGCTTGCCCTCCAACCCCCCCTTGTGTACCCTGGCACCCACAGCCTGTCCATCTCCTGCATCCCCCCATGACCCCCTCCGCTGTGGTTCTTCCTCAGGACCCCTCTGCTCCTCCCCTCCCCACTGGTGGTCCAGGATCACCACATCCACGGCAGCGTGGGAGGTGGGCCTTCGGAGGGCAAAGAGGCAGATGTACGGGGGTCTTCGTCACTGTCCTCACTCACATCTGTGGAAGATGACAGTCATCAGCACACGTAGATGTGTGTGACACCGCACATGTAACCCATTCAGGTACCATGCACACTGATGGGCC